>ML814165.1:88657-110291 GCA_009831015.1 Picea engelmannii | reverse complement strand
CCTAGTCTTATGAGGAAATGCCAGGTATTGATCCAAAAATAGTTGAACATGAGATCACAACGTATCCTGATGCCAAGCCTATTTGACGGAAGCTTCATCTAGTTAATCCTAAGAAAGCAGCAGCCATCAAGATTGAGGTTGAGAAATTGCTAAAGGCAGTTTTTATCTATCCTATCCATTTGACCCAATGGGTGTCAAATCTTGTGTCGGTCAATAAAAAACAAGGCATGATTTGTGTATGTAATGACTTCCGTGATTTGAACAAGGCATGTCCCAAAGATAATTTTCCAACACCATTCATTGACTAGATCATTGATGAATGTGCTAGTTGCGAGGCCGTTTATTTCATGGATAGTTTTTTGGGATATAATCAAACCCAAAGACCAACACAAAACGACATTCATTTGTCCTTGGGGTACATTTGTGTATCGTAAGATGCCTTTTGGTCATGTCTTTTGCTTTTCATGACCTCAAGCATATAGTCAAGGCCTATCTAGATGATTTAGCATCTCGCAAGAGAACATATCATCCCACACACCTTAGACTTATCTTCGAACGTTGTCACTACTTTCAGATTCGCTTGAATCCAAACAAGTGAAGCTTATGTGTCACGTCAGGACGTTTGTTAGGTTTCATCATATCAACAACAGGGATCATGGTCGATCCTCTCAAGGTGGAGGCAATAATCCAGTTGCTGCCCCCATGCACAATCCTTCAACTTCAAAGTCTACAAGGCAAGGCGAACTTTTTACGACGCTTCATCGCCAACTATGCCGAGATCACCAAGGGATTTATGCGTTTACTGAAGAAAGACGTCCCCTTTTACTGGGACGATGCCACTCAATGCTCTTTTGACGCATTAAAACATGCCCTCACAACTGCCCCTCTGCTACGAACACCTAACTATAACAAAGATTTCTTATTATATCTGGCTGCCGCAGAGTCAACCATTGGCATGGTTTTAGTTCAGGAAGATGACTTGTTCTCAGAATACATGATCTATTACCTGAGCCAAGGCCTCATAGGACTGGAACTCAATTATTCTCATATCGAAAAACTTGCGTTGGCAATAGTTCATGTTATTCAACGGTTCCATCATTACGTTCTGTTTCGCAAGACCACCGTCATTTCTGTCGTGAATCCATTTCAGTACATGTTGACATGATGGGTAATAAGGGGAAAAATCAGTAGATGGATGGTCGTTCTCCAGGAGTTTGACCTAGACTTCATTTCAGCAAAGTCCAAAAAGTCATTGGTCTTCGCAGAGCTTATTTTGAAACTTTTGGTTGAGTCAGGTGACGTTGTGCCTGAAGAATCACCTATCCGGGGAGATATGTTTTTGATCACATCTTCAGATCCCTAGTATGGAGATATACTTATCTATATCCATACTTTGAAGTGCCCCACTTCTGTTTCTCATGATGAGCGTCGACGTATATGCCATCAGGCTAAGAATTATCTCATACTCGATGATACGTTATATCAGAGAGGTGTAGACTACATCCTACACCAATGCCTCACTCATGAGGAGGAAGTTATCATGCTTAACGATTGCCATACTAGAGCTTGTGGCAGTCATTTGTCTGAGTTGGCAACAACCCAAAATATTCTATGAGCAAGTTACTTATGGCCGACACTTATCAAAGATTGTATAGAATCGGTCAAGAAGTGCCATCCGTGCCAAATCTTCTCTCGGAAGATGAGGGCACATCCCACTCCCATGTTTCCTTTCATCACAGTTGGTCCCTTCACCAAGTGGGGGATTGATTACACTACTTTCAACCCCCCTTCAGCAAGGGGGCATCGCTATATCATCATAGCTGTCAACTACTTCACAAAGTGGGTGGAAGCTATGCCAACGTTTAAAGATGATGGAGAGACTGCAACTCTCTTTTTATTCAACCAGATCATAGCAAGGTTCGACATCCTGAGAGAGACTGTTACTGACCATGGTAGTCACTTTCAGAACCAAATGATGACCAAATTAACATCAAATCTTGGGTTATGGCAAGAGCATTCATCACCCTATGACCCGACCAAGCCAATGGGCAGGTGGAAGCTGTAAATAAAACTCTTAAGACCATTCTACAGTGAACTATCAACTCGGCCAAGTCAAATTGGCATTTGATGTTATACTCGGCATTATGGGCTTGCCGAACATCTATTAAGAATGCAACCAGTTTCTCACATTTTCAACTTGTTTACAAGATGGAGGTAGTCTTGCCCATCGAATGTCAGATCCCTCCTCTAAAATTGGCAGTACAATTATTGCCAGACACTTCTCCACTTGAAGAATGGTTAGTATACCTTGAGCAGCTCAATGAGTAGCATCGTGATGTAGCCCTAGCCAACGAGGCTCACAAACATAAGGTCAAGTTTCAATATGATAGGTCTGTTTGTCCTCGGATTTTCTCTGAAGGCGACCTTGTCCTGGTCTATGACCAAGATAAGGACCCCCTGGGGGAAGGAAAATTCAAACCCATGTGGTTTGGGCCTTTCATCATAAAAGAGGTATTAAAAAAGGGCGCCTATCGTCTAGTTGATTTCGAAGGGAATGCTTTGGCAGAGCCTAGAAATGGGCTCTACCTCAAGAAGTATTACTCATAGGCAGGTCACTATGGGTAAATTTTTGTAACATATGTATAGTCTTTGTACTATTATTTTTTAGTTTCTTTTAAATGTTATAGATGTGTCATTGATGTTATCTTTCATCAATATGGCAGATGTCAAGTGATTCTGAGGTGTTCGTTGGGTATGCAGACGGTGCTAGTCGGCACACTCGGAGGCTTGCCTCCGTAGCTTGGGTAATCTTTACACCTCAGGGCCAGTTGTTATCCTCCAGAGGTATATGCTTAGGTGACACCACAAATAATGTCGTCGAGTACAGTGCAGTTATTGAGTTTCTTCGTGACGCTTTATCATTGGGTATCTCTCATCTCTGAGTCTATCTCGACACTCAAATGGTTGTGTCTCAGTTAAACAGAGTATACTGGGTTCATGATCCAAATTTACACCGACGATTCCTTAGGGTATGTCTCTTGGAACGAAACTTTGATTATATTACATATTTTCATGTTTCTAGAAGATTAAACCAGGTTACAGATACTCTAGCTAATCAAATTTTAGGTTGGCATCTTGCACACATATGAAAGAACATTGACATAAGCATGTAAATACATTTTTGCACACATGATCCATAAGACACAAAAGAATAAAAAAAACATATATAATATCATAAAGTAACCAGAGTACATAGATCGACGCAAGCGCCTCAAAAATAGGACCAATAATGAGTCACAGGGCTTATGCCCTCAAAAAATATATACAAGTGTTTCTTGTGGCACGTAAAATGTCTAAATAGGTTCAGGTTCTATGGGCCCTGTTATACTGGTCCATAGCATGGGCTAAACGCCTAAACAATCAGACCCACATCCGAGGTGACCCCACTACATGAGGCTGCATGGATGGTGGCAGATCCTCAATCTCTGCCATCGGGACTATGCGAGTGAGTGCAGTAAAGTTCTGCTCAACTCGTCTAAGTACCCTCTCAGCCTCCCCAGCAGGGAGATATCTTGCTACTGTTGGTCCCCCAGCAGCGGCAGTTGCGGCCCCTGGACGAGGACGACGCATGTTCCTGGCATAATCGACAGGTCACACTGGTCCCACATCTGCATGCAACAAACGTATATCCATCAAATACTCTGGCATATAAAAAAAAATGATGATATATATAACAAAATGACATAAAAATCACATATACAACAATAAAAAAAAACTACAAAGGTAGAGACTTACCCATATCCCCTCACTCCTCACCAGGGGGCACAGGTATCTCAGGATCTCTCGAAAAGTCTATCCCTACATATGGGTAATCCTCGAGATCTGTTGTGACAACCATGCAAAAAAGTCATCATCGAAGGACTCATTGGTCCTTCCACCACCCTGTCGTGGCAACAATACTGCCCATATACATACAGCAGGGAAAGAGACCTGATGTCCTCGTACCACTACCCGAGGACTAAAGCTCGAAACTCTCTCGAAAAAGAACGAACACATTTTTTTTTTTTTTTTTTTTGAGTTTTGAGTAAATTTTGACGGTCCATGAAAAAAATTTCGACGATCAACTTGAGCATATAGGTTAGGTTTCTACCCTGATTTTTGTATCTCGTTGTCTTTTTCATTTGCCATAGGATCGACCCCATTATATTGTGACACAGAACCATCATCTCTGCTTTAGAAGTGTCACAACTTGGTGGTAGAGCTTACCGGAACATGGATGCCCTAGGTAGATCTTGGTTGCATTATGGCATTCATGTTGTCTCTAAAAACACTGTAGGTTCGGGAGTCCTTATAGTATTTCCTGACTATGAGTTTGAGCCTCATTTGCATGATTCTTCTTCGCTCTTGACCTCACCCTCAGGACTCCCAAAAAGTAACGGGTCTTCTTTTAAGCCCTTTTCAAACCCTCTAAATATGAAAATATTGTAGAGCGATCTTGTGGCCTTTCACGCTCGTTAAACTGAAATTTGAAGTCATGTCTGTCTGACAGTAGTTTACCCCTTTTTTGGTCTAGATGGTCAACTATACAAACAAAGGTATACTCTATGGAAGAGTACTCTGAGGTATAATTTTATCCCTTTTTTGGGCCTGGGGGAATAAACTTACGAAGAAGGAACCCCAACGAAGTCCATAGTTAAGATCTTTTCAGACTCCCTAAAATTGAAAAGATTGTCAAGTGACCTTATTCTTTCACACTTGTTAAATTGGTTGAGAAGAACATTCCTAACGGAGTCCATAGTTAAGCTTTTTTTAGACTCCTTAAAAATGAAAAAATAGCCGAGTGATCTTGTCCTTGTCACACTTGTTAAAATGGTTTTGAATCGACATTTAATCGGTGCTAGTTTACCCTTTTTCGAACCGACTAGACTATCTTCAAAAAAGGTACCCCAATGGAGTCTCCTTTTATGTTTTTTCAGACTCTCTAAATATCAAAAACCACCGAGTTTACCTTCTTTGGGCTCGTTAAACTTACATCGAAGGACGTTACCATTGTGTGTTTTGTTAACCGCATTTGCATACCTTCTATGTCAGCCTAGTAACAGTTTGCTTCTGCATTTTAACACCCTTGGCCCCCGGAGGATTTTTCCCGAGTATCATTATTTAGAACATCAGTCTTGTCCTTGTGCCTTGAGCTTGTATGTTTGCAACACTCGTTCCTCCTTTGTAACGTAATATTCCTTCATTATTTTTCCACAATTATTGAAAAGGACAAAAAAAAATCAAATATACCCCAAAAAGAGGAAGGGAAAAGTATTTTCTTTATTAGCAGCACAATGAGTCGCCCTTGGATAAAGCACATCTGTCTGTTTGTTCATCAGACTATGGGATGTAGTACGACCTTAGGAATCCTTTTCTCGCTATATATAGTTGTGTCCTCCACCATTTGGTTATCCTTCCAAACATATGGAGAGTTTGCATTGCCTCCTACTTTGTAGACTTATGATTAATGCCATGTTTCCTGAGTCTCATCATTTGTCATGCTATTATCCAAGGGAATTTTGTCACCAAGCCTGAGTCAACCCCTCTGCAATATGTCTCTTTTCCTCATACCCGACCATCCTGAACATCCAATCAATTCCTTGTTCGAAATCACTGAAGCCTTCAATCTGATCATCACAATTATCAAGTCCATGACCAACGAATCGTCGAAGACCTCGGGTAGTGAAATCATACACTCATATTACACTCCTAGCCAAGTTTTGAAGATTTTGAAGTTGTTGCTCAAGCTCTGAAGATCTCATCTCCAGCCATCAGGCCGTATCAACTTCTAGAAGATGCATACTCTATATGTATATCTTTTCGATTTCGAGATGTAGCTCCGCTGTGTATTAATCGCGACTACTCTTTATATAGTTATATGACATGGATCTACAGTGTATTTGATTGGTAGACATGATTCTATTTTATCCCGAGCATGGGTATGCCCGCCTCGGTGAGACATTTGTTATTTTTCAAATGGCACCTCCCGGCTCCTGATCCTTGGGCTCAATCGTTCAGCACATCAGTAAAGATTGGTAATGTATTTTGTCCATCAGATGCTATTCTGACCTCACACATTAGGGGACATCTGTTATAACCCTAAATTGCACCACACATGCTTACCTGGCATCAGGCCATCTCATATCCCTTCTTTGCCAAAGCACTGCTAAACAACTCTTTGAAAATCCTCTTTTATAAAGGCCCACGTGTCGTACTCCATTACTGCACGCGTGTACACGCTGGCTGACCCAAAATAGCCCTCATGGACCGACAAAAGAACAAAAAAAGGAAAGTTTCCGATGGAACACAAAATCTATGGGTGAGTTAACTAAAACTCCCGACCATGCATGGTCGAGGGTTCATCCAAATACCTAGCTCCTTCTAGCCTATAAAAGAAGGGGTAGGGGTCCCATTTGGAAGGAGGAAAAATATAGCAAAGAAACTCTACCCATTTGCGTATTCCCATTGTCCCAACCCTTTAGCCTTTCCTTGTTCCAAAGGAGATGCAAAGCAAAGCAGTTGGAGGACAGTCAAAGAGGAGCCCAGGATCAGGTTCATGGAGCGATGGCCGGTCTCAAATTTTGTAAGTTGACTCATTCAAAGTAATAAAGAAATGTTTTTCCTGTCCCAATTCATGAACCTTCTATAGTTTGATTAGTATATATTTGGATTTCTAACCCGTTAGTATATAAGTAGGATGCATGTGTAGTTGTTGCTTGTCTTGTATGTAGGTCATCTTTGGAAGGAGTATTGAGAACAAGTAATCAAGTACAATGGAGGATCAACATCAAACGTCGGGAATGAGGTAGGTTGATCTTTCCATGCATTTACTAAGAAAAGGGGATTTAAATCTAGGGATGAAGGTAGAAAGTATTTTTTCTTTGGTCATATCTGCATGCAAAGTCTGAACTCTATTTTCTAGTCCATAGGAAGATTTCCCTCACAATAACATGATACACAAAGGTTTGGAAAAGAAAATAAAGACAAGAAGAGAAGGTGAATAAATAACAGGTCCCATGGATCATAGGATTTGCAATAGTGTGAGAAAGAAAAGAAGAGCAGGTGAAAAAACAACATGTCCAAGAGATTTTACTCTCGGGAATTGTAGTGCAAGATCGTAATGAATCCATAGGAAGAAAGGAAGAAGTCAGAGTTCAAAGAGATGATGAGTCTACGAATGAAGATGAATATTACTCTTCATTAGGGTGGATTCCTCCATTGTTCTGAGTCGTCCGGCTTGGAGAATCCCAGTAAATATGAATATTGAATAGGGGGAGTCAGTGCAGAAGCTACTACATATCAGAGAACCATCCTTCAAGTAGTTTGAAGTGTTTGGAGAGCCAAATTCATAGCAGTTAGATAGAAGAAGTACAAATTGATAGACTGGTCAATTGAGAAGCCATTTTCCCATGCAAATATCAAAGGAATATCATTGACACACTTCTAGGAAAGGGTATATTCATTACAGGTTCAAGGATGTATTGCATATCAATGGACATATTTGATTTAGTATGAGAAACAAGAATATGTGATGATAAGTTACAACAAAGAATCATTCATGATAATACAGTGACAGATGGGTCAACATTGTGGACAGTTGAGTAGCAGACTTATGGACATTTTATGACATATAGACAAAGATGGATTTATGAGATCATTGGCAAGACATATTTATGATTGAAATCAATGGAATCAGTGGAAAAATAGAATCAGTTGGTCACAATAAGACAAGTGGTGGAAGGCATAGAAGAAAATGGAAAGAGAAACCATCAGCAGAATCTATCTCATCATAAGGAAAGTGTTAAAAGTATGGTCATTAACGTCTACACAGTGAACATGATAAGTCATTTGAAGTCAAGAAATATTGAATGATTTTTATACATGTCATAGAATTACAAGAGGAAACACCAATGGACAATGAGAAGCACTAGAAGAGAGGAAAGGAAACATACACAGGAAGTCCCATATAGTTCTACATATTGTAGAAAATTCAAGGGAAGATAAATGATCAGAGAAAGAGATCCAGAAAGGAATACCAATAGCATGCAGACGGGGGGAGACATATCAATAGGGGGAGTTATCATTTTTCCCATGATGTAAAAGGGAGAGAAAGAGAGATATCATAATATGAAGAGTCAAGCACATGAAGTACAAGAAGGATTTTTTAGAGAAGGTATATGTTAAAGAGGAGTCACTCTTTACTATCAAAATATAAGAGGAACTTGGATAGAAACATGAGGACCTAAATACGTGAAGAGAAAGAATAGAAGCCTGAAGACAAGGGGAGCATCCCCAAGGAGAGATACCCTTTTCAATTGGTGTAAAAAGGGGAGAGAGAGAAACATTATGAGGACCAATGGTCACAAGGGGAGCATGAGTATTGGATTAAGAGTGTTTCCATCAGTGTTTCCATCAATGTTGGTGTTTCCATCACTGCCAAAGGGGGGTGTTGTTGGAAAGTTCGGTGTCATTGATGTAAACCCTTAGAGCGTTCGAGATACCCCATAGTTGTGCTCGAGGTTGATTTTGAGTTAGTTTTCATTGATGTCAACAAGAGTTGTTCATTTAAGTAGATGTGATGGGTGGATTTCTTGAATTCTACATGAATCCCTGAAGGTGTGGTCAAGAGACCCGAGGTTGTTTGAGGAATAAGGACATGAAGGACAATGCAAATGAAGGTAACACACTCATAGATGGATATACTTCACAATTCAATTTACAGTGATATGTGGTATGCCACATGGTTCCTCATGGTTAGGGAGATATTCCCTCATGAAGTTGGGAGCCCGGAATAATGGTCAAGAAGCCCCTAGTTGTTTACAAGTCTTTAATGAAAGGGTAAATTGGTTGTAACAAGAAATTCAAGAATCTCCTAAGATTAAAGAAATAGGTTAGCCAACAAAAGTATAAATACACCTCAAGTAGTCATTCACAAGTATATTCACTCAATTATTCTATTGAATATATTATAGTGAAATTCTGATCTATTTGGAAAGTTTGTGACGATGAAATCTAAGGTAGAGATAAGAGAGAAGTGCGAGAGTTTTGGGATTGCAGAGGAGATTTAGGGTTTTCTGTAAAAACCCTAATTGGTTGATCCCCACGAGTCAGAAAACTACTGTCCCATGAGGCATCCCCGTGGGTTTCCTAGGGCACATCATGCGAGGCCTTGTGTGATAGGGAGTCTTAGTCTCATGAGGCTAAGGAAAATTTGGTACAGATGTTGGTACCAAGCTGTTGAAGGCTATGCAAGAGTTATATTTCAGTATTATAGTACAACATGTCAACTACATGTTACAAGTATTCTCATTTTTTAGGCTTATTATTGGTTATGGTATGATACATGCTTGAGGCATGTCATGGTAGTGATGGTTCATGGTACATCTTGGACATGATATGATACATTGTTAGTAGTACACTCTTAGTTGTTTGGTATCTGGTTTGACTACATGTTGATGATGCTATGGTACATGCTTGAGGCAAGACATTGTGAGTTTTGGCATGTGGCTTGAGGCACATCTTGGATGTATGATACATGTTGGTTGAGGTATATCTGTTGAGATACATTGTTGGTATATATCTTCGTTATATTGGCACATGGTTATGGTAATTAGTTGAGGCATATCATGAGTAATATGGCACATGTTTGAGGTATATGATCTATGGATGATTGGCATGTTGGTTGAGGTATATGGTTTATGATATGGTGCATGGTTAGAGGCATACATTGGTGATATTGGTACATGCTTGAGTGACTTGTTGAGAAACTTCATTGTTATGGTACATGGTGTATGGTATATGGTTGAGGCACATCTCATGGACCAAGGTCATGGTATATGATTTGTGGTACATGGTTGATGTATGAGATGATACATGGTTGATGTACTTGGTATAGTACATGGTTGATGTACTTGGTGTGATACATGGTTTATGGTATGGTACATGTTTGATGCATGATATGGTTCATGGTTGATGATGGCTTGGTACAGGTGTTGGTGCATGGTAGATGCACGGTTTGGTACATGTGTTGGTGCATGATTGATGCACGGTTTGGTATAGGTGTTGATGCATGATTGATGCATGGTTGATACAGGTTGATACAGGTTGTTGTGCATGGTTGATGTATATGGTTTGGTGATGGTATCCAAGTGCGAGGATATCTTTTTATTGATGATCAATAGTGGTGACAGGTTATAGGTTGATGTGACAGTGGCAGTGACAGTGACAGGTTGGATAAAGTGTCAAGTTGATAGGTTACAGATTGATGTGACAGTGACAATAACAGTAATAGTGATAGTGGTAGTGATTTTGGTAGTGATAGTTTGGTCTACATTTGTATTTTAGGGAAACAGGATGGGGCAAGGAAAGGGGGTTGTATGCCATCTTTAGGTTGGTTCCTGATCTAGGGGATCAAAATATGCTCAAAAATCAAAGTGCTCGGAATAGTTTAAAAACAGACTAATGTGTAGGCCTCATCCTCACAATCCCAACGCAACTTGAACGGGTTCAAATGAAATTCATATGAGAGATATTGTGTTCTGTCCACTTTTCCAAATAGGCAAAATTTTGTTGATTGTACAGTCCGTATAGTGCTGACGTGGCAGGGACGTATTGCTGACATGGAAGGGTCATACTGTTGACATGGCAGGTGACCGTACCGACACATGGCAGAGGTTGATGTCGAAGAGGCTAACGTGGCATGTGATTGGCATGGTACATGGACTAGTCAGATGTCGACATGTGTCATGGTGATGGACCAATTGTATTGTTCCACGTGGACCAGAAATGGGTTGCCATGTGGTGCCCCTTCGTGGTGTAAAAGGTTGTTGGACTCCACCAGTTTTGAAACTGCGACCTACATGTGTGGGAGAGACTTGGCACTGGCCGAGCTACCAACCCACCTACCACACGTTTCTTTCCCCATAAACATTGCATAAATATTTAAATTTGTTTCAATGGCTCGTCTAGGCGAAGAAAGGGTTGGGGCTTATCCCTAGCCCTCGGTTACACACCCCATTACATACGACCATACCATATGTTATGCCACCTGTATTGAGGGCATGGGTAACTTCCATATGTTAATTTGCGGTCACACGACATTATGCCATGTGACCACCATTTGTGCGGGTTGGTTCAAAGGATACAGTTTTATCGCCTATGGCCCATCCACATGGGGGACATATGACCAAGACCTCTGCCGATAAAATGGGCCAATGCACTAACGATGCGCCAATTTTTCCCACGTGTCAGGGATTCTGCAGGAGCTGGGTTTAGGCATGAAAAACAACCAGAATCCAGGTTCAATTCACACAAGTGCGTTTTGGAGGATCAGACACAACAAAGAATTGGGAGAAACTTCCAAGGAGTGATTCCAACTCAGTTTTTGGCCAAACCAGGTGCAGGAAGATCCCATATAGGGGTTTTTGGACGTTCTGGAGCCATTGAAACCATCTATTTCTCATTATGATCATTTTAAAGCATTTATTTTGACACTTTGAGCATTAATGAAAATGATCCATTAGAAGTTGGACCGGGAGATGTAGCCCAAGAGAGGGGTGAACTCCTTTATCATTTTGTTGTGTTAATGTGTGTATTTTGATGGTTATTTATGATTGTTTATGCTGGTCATTATTAAGTAAAAACTCATTAATTTTTATGTGTTTGTAACTTGATCCTATTACCCAAGCACATACAAATTTCACTTGCAATTTTAAATTGATTCAATCCTTTCATTTTCAGATCAAGTTGATATTAGAGCATAGGTTTTTGAAGGTTTTATTGCTTGAAAGTGTTTTTTTTTTTCTGATTCTTACAAGGTTGAAGCTCACAAGAAGAGAAGGTCAACTTGCAGAGCCAAGTTCTCAACTTTCAAGAAGGAGAACTACATAATCACCTCAAGATTCAAGGAGATATTCACCAAGTATGGATCATGAGGAGAGTAATGAAACTCTTACTTCAGAGGATGAAACTTTCAGAAAATCTTTCTATGATATGACATAGATGGTGAAAGTTTTATTTGAAGAAAGAAATGCAAGGTTGCAAGGTGAAAGCTCAAACCATCCAAAGGGCAATGGAGATAGTGGTGATAAAAATCCAAATGGAAATGGAGTGAATGATGACACTACACCTCCTTCACCTCCATATTCCACCTCTTCTACCATTTCACAACCACCTCAATATTCTCCAAAAGAACATGGTAAAATTCCTCTATAAACACATTTTATTAAGCTTGATATTAAGTTCTAATTGTCTATGTACAATGGAGAGGTAAATGTTGAGAAATTGGATAATTGGATTCATAATATTGAAGTGTATTGTAGGATACAAAGAATAAAAGGTGATGAAGCTAAGATTCAGCTTGCTTCTTGTAGATTGGAAAGTGCAGCACTCATTTGGTGGGAAGCCAAAACTCAAGAGGACATGAAGAAACATGGTAAAGTTTTATCCTCTTGGAATAATATTATTGTTGCACTTAAAAGACAATTTTATACATTAACATACATGCAGAAAGCTATTATGGATTGGAAAAACTGTAGACAAGCTAAAGGGAAAAGTGTTCAAAGCTACACTCAAGAATTTAGAAGAAGATCTTTGATTTTGGGTATAGATTTATCTTCTCAAGAAAATTTACTCGAATATATTGGAGGATTGCATAGCTAGTTTAGGCACACAATACTTATGCTTAACCCTACAAGTCTAGATCAAGTTTGTGTATAGGAAACTCATTTGGAAGAAAGAGGGAGGAATGAACCTCAAGAGGGCAGAAAGAAGCCTTTTGTTAAAGGAGACAAAGGAAAGAGGAAATTCAAAGGAAACAAAAGAAAGAATTCTTCAGTCAAGAAAGAGGGAGAGAAACTCTCATGTGAACATTGTTCAAAAGATGGCCATGATGAAGACCATTGTTGGAAACTTCATCCTGAAATGAGACCAAAAACATTCAGCCATAAAGGGAAACCAAAGACTACTGCAACTACACAACATGATTTAGGTTCTGATTCAGTTGTTGAAACAAAGATTACAGCCATGGGTTTTCAAGGTAAGGACTCTATTTCAAGTACTAGTTATTCAAGTAGTAGTAGCCTGAATGAAACTCAACATGAAAAAGAAAGAATAAATCTTTTCCACATAAGGGTTATTTCAAATCATACCAAGATATATATTCTTTTTTTTTTTTCTGGATCTCAAGCAAACCTCATATCTGAAGGCATTGTCAAGAAATTAAATTTTGAAACTATTCCACATCCTAAACCATACCCTATAGGATGGATATGTGACAATGCCAAATTGCATGTGACAAGAAGGTGTAAACTTACATTTTCCATCACTGCAAACTTTATAGATGAGGTAGAGATTGATGTTATTCCATTGGATATATGTGGTATTGTGTTGGGAAGCCCATATTTATATGATAGGAGAGATAGCTTTCATCTTCATGAGAACAAGTATCATTTGTTTAAAAATGGAGTTGAGTACATTGTTAGAGAACATACAAAGAAGTTGAATTTGTCACTTGTAAATGTTGGACAAATGAAGAGATTAGTCAATGCTAGTAAGAAATTCCTCCTCTTGATGATAAAACCCAAAGAAAATGTTGAAAAAGAAGATTTCCAAGGTTGTGATACTAAGTTGAAATACGATTTATATGAGATTGTTAACCAATATGATGAGATGTTTCAGGAACCAAAAGGATTGCCTCCAAAAAGGGCTATCCAACATGAGATACAATTGCAACAAGATTATCCTCTTCCAAACATTGGTATGCACAGGATGCCAGTCATGGAGAATGTTGAAATTAAAAAACAAATCCAAGAGTTTCTTGACAAAGGGGTCATCATACCAAGCACATCTCCATGTGGATCACCAATTGTTTTAGTGCCAAAGAAAGATGGTACATGGCGCATGTGTATATATTTCAGGGCCTTGAACAAGATTACAGTAAAGAATCATTATCCTCTTCCTAGAATTGATGATTTGCTTGATCAATTGAAAGATGCTAAGTATTTTACTAAATTGGATTTGAGAAGTGGATATCATCAAATTAGGATTGTTGAAGAAGACACTTGGAATACAACTTTCAAAAAAAATCAAGGTTTGTTTGAGTGGATGGTAATGCCATTTGGACTTTGTAATCCTCCTGCTACATTCATGAGATTCATGAATGATGTTTTAAGGCCTTTTATTGATGATTGTGTGATTGTCTACTTGGAATACATTTTGATATTTAGAAAATCTCATGAAGAGCATGTTATGAATGTAAATAAATTTTTGGATGTAATAAAGAAAGAAAATGTGTTTTTGAATATGTCTAAATGTGAGGTTGGAAATACCTCACTTGTTTACTTGGGGCATATTGCTGGAGGAGGAGAACTGAAAATTGATCATTCCAAGGTAAAAGTCATTTTGGATTGGCCCAAGCCCAACAATGTGACAGAGGTAAGAAGATTTTTGGGAGCAGCCCAATATTGTAGAAATTTTATTGCTAACTTTTGTTCAATTGTAGCTCCATTACATGCAGTGACAAGCATCAAGCCAGTTTTCCAATGGGGAGGAAAGCAACAAAAATATTTTGATGCATTGAAGGAGAAGATTAGTTTAGCTCCAATTCTTGCACTTCCTAATTTGAGACAACCATTTGAGATCCAAACAGATGCCAACAATTATGCAATGGGAGCAATCTTGTTGCAACATGATAAGCCCATTTGTTTTCATTATGAAACTTGTAATGGTGTTGTGATTAACTATCCTACTTATGATAAGAAGTTGTATGCATTGGTGCAAAGTGTGAAAAGATGGAAACATTATTTGTTGGGAAAATAAACTATCATTCACACAGATCATCAACCATTGAAATACTTACAATCACAAACAAAGCTACAACAAGAAAGGCACTTCAAATGGATGAATTTTCTACAACAATTCCACTTGGTTATAAGGTATAAGAAATGAATTTATAACAAAGTTGTTGATATTCTTTCTAGGCCTATTGTTAGTGCTTCATTTATTCTTAAGCATAATTCTATCATGCATGACAGCTATGTTGAACAATATGCTTTAGATGTTGATTTTAAAGAGTTTTATCCAACTTTGTGTCATTCTAACCAAGTTGAGGAATTGGATTACCATGTGCATAATACAATTTTGTATCATCTTGGCAAGATATGTATTCCATAGGGTGAAAGAGTCAACATCATAATGAAAGCTTATTATTTCCTTATTGCTGGCCACTTTGGTGTAGGCAAGACAATGGATAATTTGCAAAGGTGTTGTTATTGGCCTAAAATGAATGAAAGTGTTTCAAGATATGTAAGAGGATGTTCTTTATGTGGTAGAAGTAAACCTAGCAATAGAAAGTTGGGTTTGTACACTCCACTTCCGGTTCCTTCTCATCCTTGGGAAAGAATTTCCATGGACTTTGTAGGAGGTCTACCTATGTCTAAAACAAATCATGATTATCTTTATGTTGTGGTTGACCGTTTTAGTAAAATGTGTATTTTGATGCCTTGTAAGAAGTAGGTTACAGCTGAACAAACGACACAAATGTTCTTTCAGTATGTTTGGGTACATTTTGGCTTGCCCAAATCCATTATTTTTTATCGAGATTCTCGATTTATTTGGAACTTTTGGTCACATTTATGGGCACTCATGGACACCAAGATAAAAAAGAGCACATTGTTTCATCCACAAACCGATGGTCAAACATAAGTGGTGAATAGAACAGTAGTACATCTTCTTTGTGGTTATTGCAGCAATCATCCTAAGCTTTGGGATGAGAACCTACACTACATTCAACATGATTACAACCAGGATAAGCATTCTTCGACTCAAACATCTCCATTTGAGGCATGTTTTTGTTATTTGCAAAAATCTTCTTCACATTTTATCTTTGGGAAAGATATTTCTATTGATGGTCAATATGACATTGATAGAGAAAATAAGTTCATTGAACAAATTCAGTTGGTGCATCAAATGGTACAAGAACAGTTGGAAAAGAGCCAAGCCAAGTATAAGACAAGACATGAAAAGCATCATCTTGATCACAGTTTCCAATTTGGAGATGAAGTTTGGCTTTACATTAGAAAGCAGAGGCTTAAAGGAGAAGGTAAAAAACTGAAACCAATTAGATATGGACCTTTCAAGATTCTTGAAAAGATTGGTAACAATGCCTTATGTTTGGATTTGCCTCATATGGAAATGTGTGTAGTTGTTAATGTTGATAATTTGAGATTGTATGAGCCTCATTTGATTGATTATTAAGGACTTCATGTTCATATTCCTTCTATAGATGATTTCTCTCCACAATATCTTTCATAAATTCATGAATATGCAATCCTTGATAGGAGGATGAGAACTTCAAAATGAGGGAATGTGGAATACCTTCAAGTTGGTCTTAAAGGCCTAAATACAAGAAAGGCCAAATGGATTAAGGTTGTAAATGTGAGAGAACTATACCCTCATCTTCAGATAGACTGAAAGTAGTCTTTTGGAGTTCCAAAAGCTTCCCAATGGGGAGGAGTGATCCAGGGGATCAAAATATGCTCAAAAATAAAAAGTGCTCAGAAATTCTTCAAAATGGACTCATGCATAGGCCTCATCCTCATGATCCCAACACAATTTGAACGGGTTCAAATGGACTTCATATGTGAGAGATATCATGTTATGTTCGCTTTGTCAAACAAGCAAAATTTTGTTGACTGTATAGTTCGTACAGTGCTAACGTGGTAGGGTCATACTGCTGATGTGGCAGGTGACCGTACTAACACATGGCATAGGTTGACGTGGCAGGTGATTGGCATGGTACATGGACTAGTCAGACATTGACACATGTCACGGTGATGGACCAATTATATGGTGCCACATGGCCCAGACATGGGTTTCCATGTGGCGCCCCTCCATGGTGTAAAAGGTTGTTGGACTCCACTGGTTTTGAACCCACGACCCCCGAGTGTGGGAGAGACTTGGCACATTCTAGGATACCAACCCTCCTACCACATGTTGCTTACCCCATAACCATTGCATAAATATTTAAATTTGTTTCAATGGTTCATCCGGGCGGAGAAAGGGTCAGGTCTTAGCCCCATCCCTC
This sequence comes from Picea engelmannii, assembly GCA_009831015.1. Taxonomy (NCBI): domain Eukaryota; kingdom Viridiplantae; phylum Streptophyta; class Pinopsida; order Pinales; family Pinaceae; genus Picea; species Picea engelmannii. The sequence continues at coordinate 93,169 of ML814165.1, read as the reverse complement.
GGTTACACACCCCATTACATATGACCATACCACATGTTATTCCACCTGTTCATATGGCACGGGGAACTTCCATATGTTAAGTCATGGTCACACCACACTATGCCACGTGACCACCATTTGCGCGGGATGGTTCAACGGATCTAGTTTTAGCACCTAGGGCCTGACCACATGTGGGGCATATGACCAAGACCTCCACCGATAAAAGGGGCCAGCACACTAATGGTGCGCCAATTTCACCCATGCGCCTGAGATGTTATAGGAGCTAGGTTTAGGCATGGAAAATTCCTAGAATCTAGGTACATTTCACACATGTGTGTTTTGAAGGATCAGAGACAACAAAGAATTGGGAGAAACTTCCAAGGAGTGATTCCAACTCAGTTTTTGGCCAAACCAGGTGCAGTAAGAGCCCAACTAGGGGTTTTTGGACATTATTGAGCCATTGAAGCCATCTATTTCTCATTTTGAGCATTTTAAAGAACTGATTTTGACACTTTGAGAATTAATGAAAATGATCCATTGGAAGTTGGACTAGGAGATGTAGCCCAAGAGAGGGGTGAACTCCTTTATCATTTTGTTGTTTTAATGTGTGTATTTTTATGATTATTTATGACTATTTATGCTACTCATGATTAAGTAAATAATTTTTATGTGTTTGTAACTTGATCCTATTACCCAAGCACATACAAATTTCACTTGCAATTTTAAAGAGACTCAAGCCTTTCATTTTCATATTAGTGCTCGAGAACTCAAGGAGTTATAGCTTTCTTCAGTTTGGAGCCTGAGAATCAGGGGGTTGTAGCCTACTTCGGGTTGGAGTCATAGAATTCAAGGAGTTGTAGCTTCCTTTAGGATGGAGCCTGGAAATAGTGGGTCATAGCCTCCTTCCAGTTGCAACTGTAGAAGTGGGAAGTTGGTGCTTCCAATGAATATATTCTTGACAATATATAAGAAATCATTATGTGGTTTTCTCCCATTTGGGTTTCCATGTAAATCACGGTGTACTATGTATTTGATGTGATGATACTTATGTTTATATGCCCATGATATATGATACATTAATGGTATACTACTGAGAATATTGAAGTTTACATATTGTGCTTAAAAGTGGTAAAAGTGCTTATACTGATTCACCCCCCCCCCCTCTCATTATTCCAACAAAGTGCATGTCAATAATGTAATTAAATTGTTTTTTTAGAAACAATTAGTGACTAAACACGATTATATCCTACATGGATTGTTAAAAAACAAAAAAAATAAAATAGGAAACAAAGTTGTTGGTTTTTCAAGATGATAAACATGCAAAGGCATAGGAGAAAGTATCAGAAAATGTACAAAAAACATTATCTTCATTAGGAAAATCAATAAAACCTAATGTTTGGATTTATGGAAGAAAAAGTAAAACTTTTGTTGTGGCACCAAGGACTTCAAGAAGTTGAATGTTGACAACGATGTCAACATTCATCCAAGTTTTAAAAGAAAAATTGCAAAGGAATACTAAATTCAAGGTCTGTATAGATGAAAACAATGAATCTACTTGTTGGGATCTTATTTATAGGTATCTCTACCAAGAGAGAGTTTCATAAGGCATTGGATAGAAGGTGATAGATTTCTTCGAAACCCATTCTCATGCTATACCAAGTCAAAATCATTTTATGTAGCAACACTTATCAAAATGTGTGTATGATGAGCATTCTAAGCATGTTGTGGGAATGATGCAAGTTGAACTATTTGAGTAATTTCAAAAAATAAATCTTACTATCAAGATCACCATTAGCATGTTTGATAAAGTGAAATTGTGGTATATTAGGCCTAACCCAATTTATGACACTTGTTATTGTTGGTTTCACATTGAATTACAACTCTGTTATGACAAATTTCAAACCACAAAAGGAATTATCAAGGTGACCCTCCTCCTCCCATAGTGCATGATTTTATTTCAATGATATTATGTAGAATTAATCTTGAAGATGTTTTTTTTTTCAAAAAACATGTGTAGGTGGAAGAATATTCCTTTAATATGGTAATCTAACATTAGTCCATCGGAATTTTACTATGGATCCCACATACCATTGATTTTCATATATCATGATCACATGGAGGAGATATGAATATGTTACTATGAATCTAACCTCTTCTTTGAGTGTGTCTTATAAGAGGATTGAATTGATTGAGGACAATACCCTTGTTTTAGGATTCATGGGGAAGTTTCAAAATAAAATTTATAAATATACCAAAAATTCTCACATGTACAAGTGGAAAAATTCGACCAACTTAGATAATCTTCTGAGGTATTCGAGCTAGGAACAATATTCTTGGTGGTAGACTTCTCCATGAATTACACTTTTTCTCCAAAGAGAGAGTATTATCATTCCAGCCAGGTATTTATTTTCAAGTATTTTATGTGTAGTTTCTACATATATATTTTTTATTTTCTTTAGTATTGTGCAATAAAATTAAGTTCTATCGATGTATGACGTGTATGTGCAAGTGTATATATTCATGGATGTCTTGTATAGGATTTCACAGGTGAGCATTGATGGAATGGATAACACTCCATAACCTTGAAACATGATTAAGGAGTACCATTTTTATGTCAGTGGTGATTGTGAGCATGACACACCATTTATTCAACATTGCTTTGGGTTGATCTATGAATCATTTAGAAAGCATGGGATAATGTTTACATAGTGCTATATTTGGTTTTATGGTTGTTCAAGGTAGATCAAATTGGCATGTTATTTTTTCTAGTTGATTTAGCTTCATAAGGAGACAAGATTTTGGCATACTTGGATATTTTTTAAGACAAGGCATGGAAAGGGTGAGCATGATTTCATGGTTGATTTTGTGAAACAAACACTTGGGAGGTACCAAATGAGTCATGATGAAGTTTGTATCAAATCAACTACTGAAGTAGTTAAGTGGTGAAAATTGCATTTGGTCCATGAAGGTCACAAATAGGTGAGGTCATTGCATAGGTAAGAGGCTATGATGTGAAAATTGAAGCTCAAACTTTCAACATACTTTGAAACAAATGCTCAATGGAAAAAATATATTGGATATATCATATGATGTAGGTTCTTTTGGAATTCTTAATTTGGTGATGTGAATAGATCCATCTCTTAGTATTGTGAAATTGTACATAGCATGAGGGAATTACACTATGTTCAGAGTAAATACATGGGTGACATGTTTTTCATTGACATGAGAAAGTATGCATTCTTTTGTGGATTTTTCATTGATGCAAAGTGATGTTCTCTTGATCAATGTGAAAATGGTGGATATGTGAAACAATGGAAATATTTTCCTCTTAATTCAAATGCGCCACATCCAATTCCAACATGGTAAGTGATGCATGCTTAAAAGGTTATGGTTTCATTGGATTATGATCAATTTTATAATGTTGTTAGGGAAGGTATGTAACTTAATTAATGGGATAATTATAGATTAATGGTGTCTTTGTTTGGTCTCTTCAACTTAATGTTCAAAATCTCAAACTTGAACAAACGTATGTTTATTAATTTTTTGAATTATGGTTGCATATGATGTATTTTCAATCATTTCACCATGGATAAATTAAGAGAATAAATCCTAATGTTTATGCGATGCACGCAAATAAAAATAAATTTAGTCACTTATACGAAAAAATGAAAAAAAAAATGTGATTATATTATCTATAGAGATCGTATCCCTAAATATGCATCTTGCCAATACAATCATTTGGTGATAATAGATCAGAAACTCATGGAAATCAAAGTGAAGAGAGGTGAACCAAGGAGATGGAAGTGGAGGAAGTTGACCATGAACATATTATGGAGACTTTCATTCATATAACTTGTTGGCTAGATGAGTAACCTATATGCCACTTTTGGGGTTAACCTAGTTGGTTCACTAACTTATTATGTAATGACTTAATGTATTTTTTTACTGCATTGCTTTGCATATTAATTATATGTGTGTTGAAATCATTTCCCGACTTGATTGGATTGCATTTTTCTATTTTTGTTTAATTTATATTGTACAATTGAAAGAATTTTTATTGTTTTTACGTTTCTCTTGAATTATATTAAATATAATTGAAATCACATTGGCCCAAGTGAAAATATTGGCTCTAATAATTGTATTGAGTGCATTGTTTCTACTCATTCTTATTAAATAGACATTGATACAAATAAACATTTGTATACATGCATTAGTGTCTAGTATTTACCATCAATTAACTATCTACCAACTCTAGAATCATCTATTAGTATGGACTAGCTCAAATATTCCTCTAAATTTCCATCATATTTATTCCCAACCAATATAAAACTTCATCTTTGTCATTAAATATTCACTTTATTCCCTGGATGTAACCATTGTAATATTCTACAATGCATTTCCTTCTTGGGTTGTGTTATCACTCCAGGAAACTCTCCTAGGTTGTAAGTCAGAGATGCCTGGTAACTTAATCTTTTTGGAAACTATTTTCTCAATAATAAGTGTGGGTTTGGATCAAGATGAATATCCTAATCT
>ML814165.1:39901-58746 GCA_009831015.1 Picea engelmannii | reverse complement strand
GGGACAAAAGGGAATATATATGTGTGAATTGTTTTTCATACAAAGTTATTAAATGAAAATTATGAGAAAAATCACACATGTATATGTTGGAATACTAAGAGGGGGGGTGAATCAGTATGAGCACTTTATTATCACTTTTTAACCACAATATGTAATCATTAACATCATCAACAACATATAATCAATATATCATGAGAATTATAAATCAAAAGAGGATAATAGACAGCCACAAAAACACAATAAACCATAATTTATGTGGAAAGCCAAATGGGAGAAAACCACAAAATGCTTTTCTTATATATCAAAAGAATACATTCATTGGAATCACCAACTTCCCAATTCTCCATCTACAACTTGAAGGTGGCTATGACCCCCTTATTTACAAGATCCAACCTAAAGGAAGATAAAACTCCATGAATTCTCTGGCTCCAACCAGAAGGAGGCTACAACCCCCTGATTCTTAGGCTCCAACCTGAAGGAAGCTCCAACTCCTTATGTTTTCTAGCACCAACTGGAAGGAGGCTACAACCCCCTTTCCTTACCCCATACTGTCGCCCTGAAATATAAATGTAGATCAATTGTCACTACCAATATCACTATCATTGTCATTGTCATTGGCATTGTCACTATCACTGCCTTTGTCACTTTCATTGTAATTATCACTGCCTCTGTCACATCAACCTGTAATCTATCAACCTATTACTATATATGACTTGTCACATTCACTATATCATCAACCTTCTATACCAAAACCTTTCCCATACCATGAATCAACTATGTACCAACAAATGTAGTATACCATGCATCAATCATGTACCATAAAATATGCCAATGTAGATACCAAAACATCAATGATGAGTAGCTAATCATGTACCATGTACTAGAGCATCGGTCACATATAAAACCAGTACAATATGCCATAGAATCAATCATGTATAGACTTGTACCATATCATCAATGAAGTGCCTCAAAGAACCCAACCATATACCTCATGCATATGCCACCATACATCAAGTATATACCTCAACCATACATCCACATCTCAAGGATGAACCATAACAGTCATGTCATAAAAGAGTATACCTCAATAAAACATGTAGACAAGATGTAGCTCAATCATGTGCCAAACCAAACATATCTCAAACATGTATCATACCATAACCAAGTATAATCTTCACCACAAGCACATAAGCATACCTATACCTCTATATATGACCTAATACACAGTATATCTGACCTATAATATTAATTTTGACTTCAAGGACCTAGTACTAGAATTACCCCCAAACTTGTCTTTTCCTCATGGGACTAAGACATCCTGTCACGTAGGGCCTAGAGTGATGAGCCCTAATAAACCCGCGAGGATGCCTCATGGGTCATTAGTGGTTTGACCCATGGGGGTCAACCAAAATAGGGTTTCCTCAACAAACTTTGCTCTCCTCTGCAACCCTGAAACTCCCGAACTTCTCACTCGTCGCTACCTTATATTTCATCGTCGCAAACTTGCCAATAGATCACTATTTCACTAGAATATGTTCAATAGGATAAGTGAGTGAATATATCCTTGTGAATGACTCCTTGAGGTGTATTTATACTTTTTATAGGTTACCTATTTCCTTAAACTTAGGTTCTTCTTGAATTTCGTGTTACAACCACTTTACCCTTTCATTAAATACTTGTAACTAACTAGGGGCTTCTTGACCATTCTTTAGGGATTCTAACTTCACAAGGCCATAAATCCTCAACCGTGAGGAACTATGTGGCATACCACCCATCACTGGAAATGACATAGTATATATGACATGTAAGTTTACTACTAACTTGATACACATTAGATCTGACATGTAAGTTTACTTTTGACTTCAGGGAACTGGTACTAGAATTACCCCCAAATCTGTCTTGTCCTCACAGTACTAAGACATCCTATCATGCGGGACCTCTCGTGACGATCCCTAAGAAACCTGTAGGGATGCCTAGCGACACACTAGTGGTCTGACCCATGGGTGTCAACTAAACTAGGTTTTCCTCAACAAACTTATCTCTCCTCTGTAACCATGAAACTCTCGCACTTCTCACTCGTCGTTGCCTCATATTTCACCGTCACAAACTTGTCAATAGATCACTAGTTCACTAGAAGATGTTCAATAGAATAAGTGAGTGAATATATCCTTGTGAATGACTCCTTGAGGTGTATTTATACTTTTTCTTGGTGACCTATTTCCTTAAACTTAGGTGCTTCTTGAATTTCTTGTTACAACCACTTTACCCTTTCATTAAATACTTGTAACTAACTAGAAGCTTCTTGACCATTCTTTAGGGATTCTAACTTCACAAGGCCATAACTCCTCAATTGTGAGGAACTGTGTGGTGTACTACGTATCTCAGGAAATGGCATGACGAGGACTATCCATCCATGAGTGAGTTACCTACATTTACACAATCCTTCATGATCATTTTCCTTGATCAACTATGGGTTCCATAACCATATCTTTGGGGCTACCCGACTTCTTCAAGGGTTGGCATCAATGAAAACCAATCTTTCAACAAGATCCCCCTTTGGCATTGATGGAAACACTAATGGCATGGTTTCATTCTCCTACTCATGCTCCCCATGTGAACATCTCTCCCCCTGGGGCCATTGCTCCCCCTGTCTCCATGCATTTGTTATTTCTCTCTATTTCCATGCATCTCTTCATTCTCTCCCCCTTTGAAATCAATGGTGTTATCGGGTAAATTGGTAGATGCGGACATAGACTAAACCCCCTAGATCCACCTAGATCTAGAACAAAACACGATAGGACATGGCGCTTTCCCTAGGCTCTAATCATCGAATCTACTACCGAACAAAAGATGAGAGACATACCTTTAAGTGTCGCTTCCTTATGTCTTTGTTGTTCCTATTTCACTCTGGTTCTCTTGTGATACTGATCCTGAAGTGAGACACAAACCAACCAAAGTGAAATCAGAGAGAGTACATTCAATGACAACCTATGCATATGATCAAGGAATTATGCAATAAAATAAAGATAATTATATGGGAAAGAAACATGCCACTGTATTATATAATGTGGAAGAAAGATACAACCAGATGCCTTGATGTCGTTAGGTTCCTTCCAACATTTCCTTGCTTCCCACACACTTCTAATCCAATAATTTTGAGACTATAGATCTCACATCTATCTTGACAAAAGAAAAGCTCAAAGCTACTCTAACCAAGCTAATAACTCCAAGCCAAATCCAACTCAATCAAGTTACAAAACCAACTAACGTTCTCCATGAGAGCTCCTGTCCTTTTATAAGATGAAGAGGATAAGGTGAGGAGGTTAGGATGATCCCACTAAATCATGAAAGTGAGTAATATCCAAACCATTCAGAGGCCACCTCACCATAGAAGCTTCTCCTTCTAGAAGCATCGAGAAAATGCTCATTTTTTCCCATGTACAGAGGTCGCCACAACCTGGCTATAGTGCAGCCTGTGGAAACTCCGCGCCCTTGCTATAGTGCAGCCTATGGAAACAAAACATTTTCGCACCCTAGCTATGGTGCAGCCCATGGAAATCCTCCAAAATAGGGTTTTTACAGAGAGGAAAACACAACTTCTTCTCTCAAGGAAAGTTCTTCTCCCTTCTTTCTTCAGGAATTCAAACCACTAACCTCTCTGAAGGAAAAAAATAGGTTTACATCATTAACGATCATGGGGGTGATGAAAATAATGTGTAACAGAGAGCCCCCCAAAGTATGAAGTTAGAATATAGTGATAGCTAAAATACTTTGTCGAGTGTGTGTAGGGAACAAGGAACACGTCGGTCGGAAACCTGCCAACAAACAAGGAAATACAGTACCATAATATATCATCACTGAGGTAGGAATTCCCATACTCAGAAGACAAATGACTCAAAACATAAATGTTGGCATGCGATGATCCATGTCAAATAATACAGGTCATGGCCACCAAACATACACTGTGGATCCATCCCATTATGACTCAAATCTGAACATAGCCACCAAAATACACTGTGGATCTATGTGTTAATGACTCAAATTTGAACATAGCCATGAGACATACAATGTGGATCTATGCAACAGTACAAACTGAATATACTCCAATGCAACCTGAATCTGTGAGAAAAGAATCAGGGTCTTCATATCCACCACTCTATAGTATGAATCTAACCATGTGAATATATGTGTTGAAGTCGAACATGGTAGAAATCACTTGATTACCGGTCATTAGTGAATATTGTTAACAAGTGCGAGGGGAATCACCATCAATTTCAATGACTCCCAAGGTACTCTAGTACAATCCAACGAATGCAAATTAATGAGCTGAAGTTGAACACTCGACGGAATCTCCCGATCAAGGGTCAATAATGAAAACCCATTGTCGAAAGCGAGGAAACCTTCCATTGAGGCATCCAAGTTCCAAGGTACCAATTGGTTTCTAAGTCTAATTCCTGGATACTGAGTTGAATTTGACAGGAAAAGACTCATCACAGGAGGGCCTTAATGTATCCCCCATCAATGACACAAAATGGGTAAAAAGATTTGATGTAGATCAAAGTAACAAGTGATTCAAGATTGACTCAGGGATGGCAAACACAATAGAAGGCTTAAGGACTGTAGAAATGGTCGACTCAATAGAAGGATTTCCGGGGAACTTCTTTTTTGAACATATTGATGACACGACAACTGTCTTGGAAAAACTAACTCAACAACAGGAATCACATACCAATTTGTAATCTCATAAAGGAGTATGATTAAGAGACAAGCGGATTTTCCAACCTAGACACGAGGTAAGTGAAAGGGTGTCATGTTCAAAAGTGACTCTTCCATAGAATATAGGTTTAGACATATTTCTTTCCCAATTTTCCCTCACCATTTCTGGCGGGTACCTCTTTATTTTTACGCAAGCTTGAGGAGGATAACATATGCTTGTAATGTAAGCTCATCCTTCGAATGAGTCCCTCGGAGTATGTTTAACGAAACCTAGGAAGGAGTGGTTCTGTCCCATATGGGCCTTTCGATGTTTGTTTAACGAGTCCAAAGAAAGAAAACTTAGGGGTTTTTCATGTTTAGAGAGTCTGAAAAACACTTAAAGAGAACTCTCTCAGTTCCTTTTTCGTAAGTTAGTCTGATGAGACCAAAAAAGAGATAAAATATTTCTCAACAGATGTTCTTTCTAATACTTTAACGAGCATGAAAAGAACAAGATCGCTCAACAAAATTTTTATGTTTAGAGAGTCTGAAAAGAGCTTAAAGGGAACTCCAAGGGGTTCCTTTTTTGTATAATATTTATGATTCCTAAAAAGTGATAAAAGTATACTCGGTTGCATTCTCATTGATTTAAAAGCACAAGAAAGAACAAATACTAAGCTCGGTAACTTATTCTCATGTATTTTCGAGCATGAGAGAGAGCAAAGACTAAGCTCGGGATTTTTTTCATTTTTACGCAAGCTTTAAAACAAAACAAAATTGTGCTTGGGATAGATTTTATTTTTTACACAAGCTTAAAAACTAAACAAAACTATGCTTAGACCCGGTTTCATTTATAAACAAGCTCGAACCAGAGGAAACTATGCTTAAGTTAGGTGGTTTCATTTTTACACAAGCTTGAACCATAGAAAACTATGCTTGGACTTCCCAACGCATGACACAAAGATGGTTGGTACTTAGCCCCCAGCTTAAGAAACTAGCAGCTTTAACTTCAGCATGAAGTCTAGAGGTTGAGGAAAATGCCCCCCAAGCTTCGTTTCATCCGACTGCAAAGGAGAATGAAAGGAAGATTTAAATACTGTACATAGGACTTGATCCAAACAGAGAGGGGGAAGTTGTTTCATTTTTTAATGGGCTTGACACATGAGAAGAACTATGCTCGTGACTCTAGGTATAATCCCCAAACCACTGTTTCACTTTTTAATGATCTTGACACAAAAACATGAACTATTCTCATAACTTTTGTTTCATTTTTTAGCGAGGTTTCCACAGAGATGCAAAACTATCCTCGTAACTGGTTTCATTTTTTAACAAGCTTGAAATCAAGAAATCATGCTCCAAGCTAGTTTCATTTTTTAACAAGCTTGAAAGTAGAAAACGATGCTCAAATTTGGTTTCATTTTTTAACAAGCTTGAAATCATAAAATCATGCTCGAAGATGGTTTCATTTTTTAACGAGCTTGCAATCAGAAAATCATGCTCGAAGCTCTGCTTGATCACGGCTTCCAAGAGGACAATGCTCTGGAAGGACACCATGTCAAGGGACAAAACTCGGTCATGGATTCCAAGAGATCTTCATTTGATGGAAGAAACCCTCTCTAGAAGGAACACATGTCAAGGGTATTGAGAGGGGTAAGGAGGTCAGGCTCCAATAGCCCTACTGAAGAGGTCACCATGTCAACTACCAGATCCAAGTCATTTTCATCGGCAGTGGAAGGCATGGGAGACAATGCCACATAATTTACCTGTGGTAGGGGTGGTACCGTATGCATATAATAACCACTAAGGGAGGTAATACAAACAAGACCGATGAATGAAAGTTGATCAATAGTCACAATTCTTCTATCGTGAGGGAAACATATCACATGAAAAAGAGTGGACACAATAGATTTCATGGCATAGACATAATCCTGCCCAAGGAGTAAAGTGAAATCAAAGGGGTCTTGGACTACCATGACATCAATAAAGATAGTTTTCCCTCCCAAAGTTACAGGAAACTGAGGAACGTTCCCTAAAGGTTGACTGGTTCTTCTGTTAAAAGCTAACAGATTCTGCGTAACTGGGGCAAGATGAGGACAACCCAAAGCTTGCCAAGAAAAAGAGGACAAAATACTAACAGACGCACCTTCATCTATCAGCATATGAGGAACGTCCCAACCACAAACTTGCACTGTAATATGGAAAGGAATGTGAGAGGGAAGACGAGGTCCATTTAGCACACCCCAATCAAAACATATGGCCTCATTACTTGGAGGGGGTTCCATGGGAGAATGAGGAATACCCCTCGGCACGGTAGAGTCTGTATCAATGAGAAAGACATGGGTAGTATCAGGTTTACTCTCTAGTGGGAGAGTAGGATCGATCGATGACGAGGTCAGATCAACCACTTGGGTTTCATTCTCCAAGGGGAGAATGGGGTCGACGGGTAGAGACAGATTGACCGCTTGGGTTTCACTCCCTGGTGGGAGAGTGGGATTGACCAAGGATGGGATTGGATCAACCACTTTGGTTTCACTCTTTAACAGGAGAGTGGGGTCGATGGGTGGAGAAGGATCGACCACTTGGTCAATGGGTTTGACTAAATAAGTGACCAGGTTGACTACATGATCAACCGGATTAACCAATGAAGGGGCCAGATTGATCATTCCATCAACTATAGGTGGTTTGAGAGTAAGCTTGCGATAATTAGTTGGAAGTTGAGGTTGGGGGATAGTCATGTCTTCCAGTAATTTCAAGGATTCATCCATACGAGGGAAAAGGTGAGTTAGATGACACCCTTTGCATAACATACATGAGAACTTGGCTCTACTTTTCTTCTTCCCAATGGTATCTTGACTAGTTGACGGGAGGTCATTAGCATGTTGTTCAAAGGCTGACAACACAGGTTGGCGAGGGTGTGTAAACCATGCTTATATAACCTTGGATAGACCAAGGCAATCTTTAAGAAGATGGCTACCCTTACAAATCCTGCAAGGGTACTTGGGCTTACAGGTTGTTTGGGTGATATTGACATCATCAACACTCCCAGTATGATTAACAGTAACTGGTTGTTTTCCAACATGTCTGGTAGTGGTTGGAAGTATGGATCCTTTTTTATTTTTCTTCTTCTTATTTGTCTGTTTCTTCTTCTTGTTATCCACCAAGTTACTAGCTTTAGATCTTTCACTCAGTGAAGAAGAGGAAATGGAAGAAGACCTTGCAATTGAAGAAGGCGAAGAAGATCTTACTGGTGAAGAAGGTGAAGGATCAACATGAGGTTGATGTTCTTGGGGGGAAGTGCTTACAAATGAAGCACTAACTACATTCGGGACTACCTGAGTGGAAAACAACCATACTGGTAATCAAATCGTGAAGCTTGGAAGGCTCAAAGTAGCAATGTGAGGAGTACCAATGTTTCTGTAAGAAGGAAAAACAAAAGGTTCCTCTAGAAGAGAGGTTCCTTCATTGGTCATTCCGGGAACTGATGCCATTAAAAACCAAAAATCCAATCTAGAGTCCACTAGGGAAAACAAACAGCACACACTAAAAATCTAGTACGCAAGCAAGCAAGCAAAACCTTCTCACAATGAGAACACTAGTTGGTGATGAAATCCAATGTCGCGGGAACAAAGTAAGAAGGGGTTGAGATAGAGCGGGTGGAAAATTTACATTGACAACCTGCTTAACGGACTTACTCCTTGGTGCAAGATTCCATGCAGTAATTGTGGATTTACCCTCCAAGGAGCCCGAGTGATTTTGGCCAACGTCGATTCCAAGTACCGTGAATACATTCCCCTCCATAGTCACCTTGTGTAAAGATACTAAAGAGATAGGCCACTAAGGTTACCAACTACTACAGTGATGCCTGGGGAAATAGTTGAGAGTCCAATCCACATGCAAAGGCAGGGTATCTAGCCTGAAATCAACTCGAAAGGATTCCACTCATCATTGTGGGTATACCTTTCAAGCGACCCCCATAATACGTGCAATCTCTACACCAAGACCAACAAAGAAGTGTGAGTAATTGTGTCAATCTCAATGTGACCTCGTGATTGACCCTTGTGTTAGAAGGTCTTCCCAGGACAAAATGTAGCAAGTGGATTTCACCGCTCCCTGACGCAAGATTCTATGTTTGTTTGCATCTTTGGAAAGTTATCTTTCACACCTATTCCAAAGCCCTACAACTAATCTATTGTAGGTTTGCTACCAGAAAATACAAAAATGTCTAATCAATTTTTATAAGCGCTTTATTTTATGGTTGTTGTTACTCAAAAGGAAAATGGCGTGGACAATATGGCATTTTGACTGACTTGAAAGTTATGTAAAGAGATGAAGACGTTATATTTTCATTTCGATGAAAGCTATGCTACGAGAAGTAGAAAACATTTATCATTCCCATATGCACAATGTACCAAAATATTAAAACTCATCAATATCAAGATTTACGATTCATGCCCCCCCCTCGGGCATGAGGGGTGAAAATATTCAGAATTTAAGACCAAGAATTATGAAATTTCACTACTTCAAATGCACAGATGTCCCCAAAATTAATGCAAAGAAAGAAAATTAGAACTATGTTTCAAACATAACTAAAAGAAATTGCTAATCTATGTAAAACAAAGCAACCCAAACAAATTTTCTCTTTTAACACGAATTATTCAATAAAAGAAAAAGAAGCTCTTTCACTAAACAATTCTAAAGAAAAAACGATGCTTTGTAACTAAAAGACACTCAAAGAAAGAGACCAAATCTTTCAAAAGAAAACAAAGAAAAAATAATGCAAAGATGGCTGAAAGCAGATTCAAATTTTGTCAAGCAGACTATAATCAGACCCAACAAAAAACCCCAAAACCAAATCCAAGGTTTGGGCAAGGAAAACCATCAAAAATCAAAATTTTCACAATTTTCACAGACTGGGAGACTATCACAGTGAAGAAATCACTAATTTCCATGGGTCAGATATGGGTAGGGAGGGGTGTTTTCACACTGGTCAAAATAGGTAGGGCATGGAAATCCCAATTCGTCGCACTGTTCCTCAAAGCAAGGTGCGAAAATCAAACAAAAATGGAAAAAATTAAAAATTGAGAAGGTTTTCCAGTGAAGTTTAACAGTCAGAGAGTCAAGCTGAATCTTCCAGTGACTCAGAAAACAAAAACCAAGCAATCAAAGCAAGAAAACAAGGAAAACTAGGAAAACATTTATTTCCCCAGTGGAGTCGCCATTTTTGTTATCGAGTAAATCAGTAGATGCAGACATAGACTAATCCCCCTAGATCCACCTAGATATAGAACAAAACACGACAAGACATGGCTCTTTCCCTAGGCTCTAATCATCGAATCTACTACTGAACAAAAGACGAGAGACATGCCTTTAAGTGTCACTTCCTTATGTCTTTGTTGTTCCTGTTTTGCTCCGGTGCTCTTGTGATACTGATCCTGCAGTGAGACACAAACTAACCAAAGTGAAAGCAGAGAGAGTATATTCAATGACAACCTATGCATATGATCAAGGAATTATGCAATAAAATAAAGATAATTCTATGGGAAAGAAACCTGCCACTGTATTATATAATGTGGAAGAAAGATACAACCAGATGCCTTGATGTCATTAGGTTCCTTCAAACAGTTGATTTCTTACCACACACTTCTGATCCAAGAATTCTGAGACATAGATCTGACATCTATCTTGACAAAAGCAAAGCTCAAAGCCACTCTAACCAAGCTAATAATTCCAAGCCAAATCCAACTCAATCAAGCTACAAAACCAACTAACTTTATCCATGAGATATCCTCTCCTTTTATAAGATGAATAGGATAACGTGAGGAGGTTAGGATGATCCCACTTAATCATGAAAGCGAGTAATATCCAAACCATTTGGAGGCCACCTCACCATAAAAGCTTCTCCTTCTAGAAGCATTGAGAAAATGCTCATTTTTTCCCACGTACGGAGGTCGTCGCAACTTGGCTATAGTGCAGCCTACAAAAACTCCGCGCCCTAGCTATAGTGCAGCCTGCAGAAATTAGGCATTTTCGCACCCTAGCTATGGTGAAGCCTATAGAAATCCTCCAACATAGGGTTTTTACAGAGAGGAAAACGCAACTTCTTCTCTCAAGGAAAGTTCTTCTCCCTTCTTTCTTTAGGAATTCAGGCCACTGACCTCTCTGAAGGCAACAGATAGTTCTACATCATTAACGATCATGAGGGTGACGAAAATAATGTGTAATAATGGGAAAGGGTAATTCTACAAGCCTCTGATTTATCTTCATGGTGCTTCCTCATGTAAATCTCTAATGGATATGAAAAGAATTCAAAAGATTATTTACTTCTCTCCCCCTGTATTACTGTATCCAAAGTCGTGTGGATCACTGTGGGGTAGAAACTACTCCAATATTTTGTCAAATATACTCAATGGTCTCCCTCATAAGAGGTTTGGTGAAGATATCTGTAATCTTCTCTTTTGTCCCAATACACTCTAGCTTGATATTCTCATAGAAATTAATACTTGATCAGAATGTGTTTCATCTTGGAATGCATCATTAGATTCTTGGAGACAATGATAGCGTTGGTGTTATCACCTAGTATTGATATGGGTTCATCGTACTTCAATTGTATATCTTGCAAGGTCCACTCCATCCAAATAACTTGAGTGCAACATGTTTCCGCTGCAATACATTCTTCTTTTGTTGCGGAAAAAGACATGGATGATTGTTTCTTGCTTAGCCATGATATCAAACACTCACCTAAGTAGAAATATGATCCACTTGTACTTCTTCTATCATCAATTCTACCTACCCAGTCTGCATCTGTATAGGATACCACAGATATATCATTCCCTTTTGGATACCATAATAAAAAATATATTGTTTCCTTGAGATATCTTAATATTCTCTTTACTTCCATAACATTTTATTCTTTCGGTGCTACTTGAAATATCACAACTTATCTAACTTCTTGCATCACATTCGTTCTTGGCGTTGTCACATAGAGTAAGTTTCCAATCATTTATATGTAGAGTCTCTGATCTACATCCTTATATACATCTTCTTTTCTCAACTTGCAATTGGTCTTCATAGGAGTACTTACGAGTTTATAGTCTTCCATTCCAAACCTCTTTAGCATTTCTCTGATATACTTGGTCTAAGAGATGAAAATACCTTTATCACATTGACATATCTATAATCCCAAAATGAAGGTCAAATCACCAAGAAAAGACATTTTTAACTCATTTTGCATATATCTTGAAAACGTTTGACTCATCCTATCATCATCACTTCCGAAGATAATGTCATCTACATAAAATTAAATTATCAATATACTGTCTCAATCCAGTTTTATGTAGATATTGTTGTCTGCATTACCCTTCATGAACCCTTGTTTTTGTAGATATATGTCCAATCTTGAGTACCATTCTATGAAGGCCTGTTTGAGTCCGTACAATGCTTTCTTCAACCTGCAGACATAATCTTCATTTTTTTATAGTAGAAACCCTTCAGGTTGTTCGATGCAGAATTATTCTTCTAAATATCCATTTGGAAAAGATGATTTTACATCCATATAGTACACCTTGATTCTTTTTGAACATGCATAGGCTAATATCAATCTGATAGCTTCCATCCTGGAAAATAGGGAAAATTTCACTTCAAAACATATACCTTTGATCTGAGTGTATTCCTTTCAAACTAACCTTGCTTTATTTTTGGTTACCTATCCATCCTCATTCAGTTTGTTTCAAAAGACCCTCTTTGTACCAATCACTTTCTTGTTCTTCCATCTTGTAACTAGTTCCCATGTGGTGTTATTTTCTATCTGATCCAATTCTTCATACATAGCCTTGATCAAGTGTTAATCCTTGATGGCCTCTTCAAAACTGCTTGGTTCAAATATAGATAACAATGCTAGGTGTTTTTTTTTAATGAAATTATTCTTCTTCGGGTTTCAAATATTGCACTCTTTATTTCCAATAATTTGTTCTAGTGGACAATTTCTTTGTACTCGTCAGTTAGGTGTCTTAGGAGGCATATGTTTCTCATCTTCCTCTTGTTTTGCTTCTATCTTCTCTTCTTCTTATGCTTCTTCTTCTACTTCTTATTCTTTTAGATCTTCCTTGTCATCCTGTTCTTCTAAGTCTTTTCTTCCTTCTTTGTCCTTCCGCACATATATCTCATCAATCATTACATTGATACTTTCCAAGATTCTATTGAGTCTTGTACTAAAGCATTTATATGCTTTGATTTTTCTTGAATATCCAACTAGTACTCCTTTTTCAACTCAAGAGTCCAATTTTCCAAGCCTGTCATATTCTCTTTTGATATAATATTTTCTTCCAAATACTTTGAAATGATTCAAATTGTCGGCCTTCCTTTCCATAACTCGTAGGGATTCTTATCACTGTTGCTTCTAAGAAATCATATTTTTAGGATGTGAAGTGTTGTATGAACTTCTTGTGCCCAAAATATGTCACTCAACTTGTAATCTTTCAAGATGGTTCTAGCCATTTCCTATACTATTATGTTCTTCCTTTCGACCACTCCATTTTGCTGAGGTGCTCTGGCTGCCAAAAACTGTCTCTTTATTCCATGTTCACCACAAAAATACATGAATTCCTTTTATGTAAACTCTCCTCCATTGTCTGATCTCAAACAATTGATTTTCAAATCCATCTCATTCTTAACCATCTCTTTGTATATCTTGAAGTGTTCAAATGCCTCTAACTTCTTCCTGATAAATAAAACTACAGTCATTCTTGTGTAGTCATCAAACAATAGCATAAAGTACTATTTTCCATTTAATTCTTTTTTTCTTGTAGGTCCACATAGGTGATCAATGTGTACAATCTCTAAAGGTGTTGTTGTGGAGTACTCTTTTGATTTGAAATTGGTCCTAGTTTGTTTTCCTTGTATACAATGACCACTTAGAGTATTTGTTGGCTTTGAGATTTCAAGAATTTCTTTCAATTCTTCCTTTCTACTAATTTTGACAAGATTATCAAATTTTATGTGACCCATCCTTCTATGCCAGAGCCAACTTTCATTTTCCTTTTCTAAAAAACATTTTTCCCTTCCAATCTCATTTAGGACATATATGTTGTTTGGAGTTATTCTAGATGTAGACACCAATTTACCTAATATTTATTTCCTTATCTCACATTTTTCTTAGTCAAACATAAGTTTGTGTCCTTGATCACACATTTGAATTACACTTGGAATATTGTGCTTCATATCTTCCAACAATATAACATTTTTTGCCTTGGAATCTTTTCTTCCAAGCTTGATTGTGCCCCTACCTATTATTTTGGTTGAGTTATCATTTCCAAATGATATGTATCCATCTCGTTCCTTCTTCATAGTCAAAAACCTATTCTTGGCACCTTTCATATGCTTCGAACAACCATTGTCAACATACCAACTGTTTTTCTTGTATTACGCTTGTAGAGAAAGTAAACATTCTTTTGTGTTGAATTGATCCTACTTTCTTCTCCATATCCTTTATGGTTCCTATTTATGATTGTTTATATTCTGGTTTGGTTCCTTTGGAGTAACAATCAATCTACAATATTTGGTCATGTGTCCAAAATCGTTGCACTTGTAGCACTCTACTTCATTACTTAGTGAACCAAAATTGTTGTGATTTATGTTTTGGGCTTCATGTGACTTTCTGAGATAATTGTTGTTTGAATAGATTTCATAGTTACTTCTGTTCTTGGAATAGGCTCTACATTTTGCATCTTTGGGACCAAAATTGTTACAAGAATAGCATGAAACAAGAAAAATAGCTTGATACTTGGATGTAGGGCATATTCTGAATGGTGTTGCTCTTCTGAATCCTTCTTCTTCTTGAGATGTTGTTGATTGTTGGTTCTATGTTTTGAATCTTCAAGGTGTTCCAATTCCTTTATTTTTTCTTCTTGAGTACTTATGACTACTTCTGCATAGGTGCTTTGTTCTGCTTCTTGTTTTGTCATCTTGGAACTCGAACCTTTCTCGGTATCCATCTGGTTGTATCCTAGTTAGAACCTATCATATGGACTTTTACTGTTGATGATTTCATCCAATATTTTGGTGTTATTCTGTTGTATATATTTCTTCTGAAGATCTTTTCTTAAGGTGGCTATTTTTTCTTACAATCTTTCAATCATCTTCTCCTTATCTTATAGCTTATTCTTGAGTGTTTATTCAATCCTTTTGTCTTCTTCTACCTGGATTTTTAACTTCGTGATTATATGATCGATTTATTCTGATTCGAAATTTTGATATCCTTCTTTCTTATTCAATTCCACCTAGAGTGACTTGATTTTCTTTCTTTCCCTAGTTCTTATAAGGCATTGATTAATTATGCTATGAGATCAACTTCGCCTTATTATTTGGAATCTTCAAAATCTTCTTCATCATATTCTACTACCATGAAGAGTACTCTTTTTGAATCATTGTCACTATCATCATCCTCGTCTGATGAAGAGCTATCTTCCTTTGAGTAGAATTTTTTCTTGAAGAATTTATTTTTGTTCTATCTCTTGTCTCCCTTTTGATATTTCTTTTTCTTCTTAGGAAATTCTTCTTCATCGTTACCTTTATTCTTAGCATAAGGACATTTACAATCAAAATGATCAATACCATCACAATTAAAACATTTGAATGGGAGCATACCTTTGTACTTTTTGGTTCCTCTTTTCAACTTCCTTACAAAGTTTGTCACTTCTTTGTCTTCCTCTGAATCATCATTGTAGCTGTAATTTAATTTTGAATTTTAATTTTTGTATTCCTTCATATTCTTGGATTCTTTGAACGTGCTTCCTTCATGATTGGGTTCTCTTGTTCTATTCTCATTTCATAAGCTGTAAATATTCCATGTAGCACTTTCATGCTCAAACTATCAAGATATGTTCTTTCTTCCAAGGCTGATATCTTAGGATCAAATATCATAGGTAGAGATATTAGAAACTTTTGAATGACCACTAACTCATCAACTTCTTCTCCCAATCCTGTAATAGTGTTCATTGTTTCATCAACTCATACAAAGTAGGTTGCAATGTCTTCATCTTCCTTCATCTTCGGTTGCTTAAACTTAGATCTAAGGGTTTGAAGCTTAACTCCCTTGAATAGAGTATCTCCTTGGTAAATATTTTGAATTTTATCCCA
Source organism: Picea engelmannii (assembly GCA_009831015.1). Taxonomy (NCBI): domain Eukaryota; kingdom Viridiplantae; phylum Streptophyta; class Pinopsida; order Pinales; family Pinaceae; genus Picea; species Picea engelmannii. The sequence goes on along the minus strand of ML814165.1, from coordinate 42,918 downwards.
AATATACTTTGTGGTCTTGTAGTGCATGAATTTAACAAATACTAAATCATCCAGAATGCTCACAATGGTGCCTTTAGCCTTTGAGTTGTTTTCATTGAGTTTCTTTCCATCTTTGTCAATTGGAGGAGTGGTTGGTGTTGATTCCATCTAAAAATAACTTTCAAACATCAAATACTTGTGCCTGTAAAAACATCTTCATCCTTTTACTCCAAAAGGCATAGTTATTTCCATGAAATCTTGGTGCTCCAATCTTAGTTTATTACATGATCTCCTTCCACTAGTTAAACTATTTATTGAAGGACCTACTATGATACCAATTGTTGGAATACTGAGAGGGAGGAGGGTGCATCCATATGAGCACTTTATTATCACTTTTTAACCACAATATGTATTAAAATCATCATCAATGTATCATGAATATATCATGAGAAGTATAAATCAACAAAGCATAATAGACATCCACATAAACAAAGTACACCAAAATTTACATGAAAACCCAAATGGGATAAAACCATGGAATGATTTTCTTATATATCAAAATAATACATTCATTGGAAGCATCAACTTCCCAATTATCTAGTTGAAACTGGAAGGAGGATACGACCCCTTATTTGCAGGCTCCAACCTAAAGGAATCCACAACTCCTTGAATTCTATGGCTCCAACCAGAATGAGGATACAACCCTCTGATTCTCATGATCCAACTTGAAGGAAGATCCAACTCCATCTGTTCTCTGGCACCAACTGGAAGGAGGCTACAACCCCCTTTCCTTTCCCCGTCCTACCTCCCTAAAATAGAAATGTAGACCAACTTTCACTACCATTGTCACTGTCACTGTCACTTTCACTACATTTTTCACTGCCACTGTCACTATCATTGCCTTTGTCACATCACTGTAACCTATTAACTTGTTACTGTAGCTAACCTTTCATTGTCAATGTATCATCAACCTGTTATACCAAAACCTATATCATACCATGCATCAACTATGTACCAACAAATGTAGTATAAAATGCATCAATCATGTACCATAAGATATGCCAAATGTAGATACCAAAACATCAATTGTGAGTAGCTAATCATGTACCATGTACTAGAGCATCAATCACATATAAAACCAATACCATATACCATAGCATCAATCATGTATAAACCTATACCATATCATCAATGAAGTTCCTCAAAGAATCCAATCATGTACCTCATGCATATACCACCATACATCAAGTATATACCTCAACCATACATCCACATATCAAGGATGAACCATAATAGTCATGTCATAGAAGAGTATACCTCAATCAACCATGTAGACAATATGTACCTTAATCATGTGCCAAACCAAACATATCTCAAACATGTGTCATACCATAACCAAGTATAACCTTGACCACAAACACATAATCATACCTATACCTCTATCACTGACCTGATACAAGGTATATCTAACCTATAATATTACTTCTGACTTCAAGGACCTGGTACTAGCATTACCCCCAAACTTTTGTTTTCCTTGCGGGACTAAGACATCCTGTCATGCAGGGCCTCGCGTGACGAGCCCTAAGAAACCCGTGAGGATGCCTTGCGGGACACTAGTTGTCTTACCCACGAGGGTCAACCAAACTAGAGTTTCCTTAAAAAACTTTTCTGTCCTCTGTCCCAAACTTCTCACTCGTCGCTACCTCATATTTCACCATTGCAAACTTTCTAATAGACCACTAGTTCACTAGAATATGTTCAATAGGATAATTGAGTGAATATATCCTTGTGAATGACTCCTTGAGGTGTATTTATACTTTTTCCAAGTGACCTCTTTCCTTAAACTTAGGTTCTTCTTGAATTTATTGTTACAACCACTTTACCCTTTCATTAAAAAGTTGTAACTAACTAGGGGATTCTTGACCATTCTTTAGGGATTCTAACTTTACAAGGCCATAACTCCTCAACCGTGAGGAACTACATGACATACCAACTATCACCGAAAATGACATGATGAGGACTATCCATCCATGAGTGAGTTACCTGCATTTACACCATCCTTCATGAGATTTTTCCTTTATCAATTATGGGTTCCATAACCATACCTTTAGGGCTACCAGACTTCTCCAAGGGTTGACATCAATGAAAACCAATCTTTCAACAGTATAGTCATGTGTAGTCACGAGGAATATGTGAACCATAATTAATAATGACATTAGATATTTAGAATAATCCTTGTAGTTATCTTTAGGACTTGTCATTGGAGATTTATAATTTTCTTTGGATTTGTTATTAGGAATTATCATTGGAAATTTGCAATTATCCTTGGAATTGTCATTAGAAAATCATAGATCCCGTAAATTCGAAGATACTAAGAGAATTTAAACAAATCAATAGATATAGATATTCCCTTTAGAATAAGCATGTGATTGACAATGGGATCTACATAGTGTGACTTTGTTAGCTTTATTATAAGAGTGGCTCTTTTTTTTTTTTTTTTAGTAATTTGGGTTGAGATCCCATACCACTTAGAATTGATGGGATGAACTATAGGAGAGGTAAGTGTGGTTTCTTTTGTAGAGCACCCATTGAATTTAAGTAACATTGAGAGTACATAAATCCAAGTAGTTGTTGGAAATATTTACTATATTCTTTAAATAACTCGATTGTAGCACATGAAGAAGTTAAAAATATGTAATAGGTCACTGAAAGATTTAGGTATCTCTCCTTTTTTTTTAATTAATTAATTAAAAATTTAATTGTATACTACCCATTAAACCCACCTATACATATCACTTATCCTAACCCCTTTAACTCCTACGTTGTTGATACTGAGAGGGGGGTGAATCAGTATCAAGTACAATTTAAAAACCTTTTTCAAATTATACTTAAACTATTCAATTATATCCAATGAGCAATGAACAATAGTATAAGAGTTACACAAATACACCACAATACACCATGCACAATATATGAGAAATAATCAATAGTTTTTGTTCAAGGGAAGTAATGACTTCCAAAGGTAGCTACAGCTTCCA
>ML814165.1:0-15593 GCA_009831015.1 Picea engelmannii | reverse complement strand
CAATCTTTTTCTGATTCTCAAGGTCGCTTGAGGGCGCGAGAGAAGAGCATACTCGAGATTGTTACTTGCAACTTCTAGTCCCGAATGTGAGTTTAGATGTGATTACAATTTGATGTTCAACTTAGATTATAAATCAAAACAAGACATCCACGTGGCTGAAAGCAAATAAGGGAAAAATGATTTTTATCCTCCTAAGTGCCTATGTTTGTTCGATTATCCCCTTTATAAGTTGAGGGGTCTAAGTGGTGCAGTATTTAGAGCATGCATACATCATTTTTGAAAAGGAAACTGACTTTCCCCACATCAAAACCTTACAATGAAAAATTTTGTGCCAATGCGCGGCTGTCACTGTAAACAGAAGCGCGTGCGCGCGGGAAAGAAATGTTAATCCCAGCGCATGCGCGCGTCCGTGGGGTGGAATACCCGCGTGCTTGGGAAAAATCACCGATTCCATCGATTCTGCTGTGAATCAACCGGTTAACAGGTCGACGAAAGCCGGTTTGAGTCCTTGCAAGTTAAAAACAACAAAAGGAAAGCGAATTAAACCCAATTGAGGGAGAATTTGTTACCTAAACTCCCCAGCGGAGTCGCCAGTCTGTTCGCGGACAAAAGATCACCAGGTGATAAAAATGGAGACCACTCTGCATGTCCTGTTGGGTTCATCAGGACAGAACATCTGTGGCAGCATGGGGTTAACAGAAAATATAACTAAATACAATCTAACTATGAACTGAAAGCAAATAATACTACGAAAATAAACAAAAACATAAAACATCAGACACATGGGTCATCAATGGTTTCAGGCTTGGTATTATCAATGAAACCAGAGTACACGCTGAAGACAGAGACAGGGGTTCCCTCTCCCTCCAGTGGAAGGTCCTTCGGGGTCCTCAACACAATGCTTTCCTTACAAAATGAATAGAACTGAACTGAGTGGTGAAAGAACTCTGGGTTAGGCCGCTGATGGATTGTTTGTCAAAGACTGAGCTCTGAATCATCTGGACAGCGTAACGTTGCTTTGAATTATCTGCTAAAACAGTGAGTCTTCGCGGCTATTTATACCATTTTTCCAGGCGGTCACGTAACCAACTTCCGGTGTGAACACGGACCTGTTTAGGGTTCACTTAGGTCATTAATTCGTCGAATTTGCAGAGCCGACCCTGATTCGAGAGTCAAATCATCTTGGGGGCCGGTCCATAGGTGGTCGGGAGGCCGACTTATGCAATTAATGCGCCGTATTAGCATATGCGCGGGTTTTTGTGTTGACAGGCGCGCGTCGGGCGCGGATGCGCTAGTAACACGTTTTTGTCCCACGCATATGCGCGCGCATCAAGCTGCTGTAAAGCGCCCTTCAATTTTTGGTTACTTTGTATAGTTTTTGACCTTTCTGGAATGCTGTGAACTTAATTCAGTGCCATGAATGACTTCATTGCTATTTTGATGATGTGGAGTTCTTGTCGCCATGTGCAAACGAAATTTCAGTGATAACACTTTGACTTGAAGGCAGTTTTCCATACATCTGTATGTTCTATCGGGACCTGGTGGTAGCCAAACTTCAGATCAATCTTACTGAAGTATTTGGACCCTGTGAGTTGATCAAGGAGGTCATCGATTCAGGGAATCAGGTACCAATTTCTGACTGTGAATTTATTCAGAGCCCGATAATCAATGCAGAGTCACTAGGTTCCATTTCTCTTCTATACCAGCATGATTGGGCTCCCGCAAGGTGATGATATAGGATGGATGTGCCCCTTGTGGAGCAGTTCTTGGATCTATTTCTTGATCTCCTCATTCTCTAAAAAATAGTGGTAATATACTGTCCCATTGGGCAACGGTGCATTGGGGGTCAGATTGATGGGGTGCTTGACCTGACAGTGTAGAGGTACCCCGGTAGGTGAGGAGAAGATATCTGAGTATTCTTCCATGACCTTATCTACTTGCTTCTGCTGTGTGAATAGATCAGCCACAGAGACCCTAGATGTGGCCATGATCTTTCTCTTATTCTGAGAGTGAATCATGAAGAAGACAAACTTCCCCGTCTAAGAGATGACCTTCCTGCATTTCGTAGCAGAGATCAAGGAAATAAAACTAGTTGGGACTGCCTCGGGTATCCTGTACAATTTCCTGTTCAAAGTAATAATAACACTACGATGCCTAGACTCATATACAACATGAAATTTCCATAAATAAGGTTGGCCCAAAAGAACATCACAAACTTCGAGAGGAGAAACATCACACAATACCTCTTCTTTGAAGGGCTTGATGTCGTACGACAGTCGACACTATTGGCTGATGCGGAGATTGCTTCCTTGGTGCAACCATCCAATGGTTTAGGGTTGTGGGTACAGTGTTGTCGACAGGGCCAACTTCTTGACGACCTCTCCTAAGATGAGGTTCTTCTAGCTACCGTTATCCACAATGAAGTGCAATAGGGTGCCTTTTACCCACATCTGTGAATGGAAAAGGCGTTCTCATTCTTCTTGCTCATCTGGTTCACCAGGTTGGAGCTTGGTGCTAGCAACGGTGGCATTAAGTTCCACGTCAATGATCTATCTTCTCCTTTCTGGTTCTCTTTCAGAGTCTGAACCTGCATTTGAGTCAGATGCTTTCACTTCGACCACCAATGACTTCTTTGAGCGGCAGTCAGCAATGTTATGTCAAGGGATCTTATGGAAGTCGCACCACTTCCGGGTATCTTTCTTTGTCTTTCCAATGTCCTTCTTTGCTTGTGGCTTGGAATTGTTGTCCTGATACTGTCCATATTTTCTCTATCCTTTGTTATGTGGGTTGGGGCTGCCCTTTCTTGGATTTTGTTGTGCAGGGTTCCCAGGCCCAAATTGTTGCGTCTTCTGTTTGAGCTTATGCTCGATTTTGACGGCATATCGGTAGGTCGTGCCCAAGGATGAGATGTCCAAAAATTCCATTTCAGTATGGATGTATCTATGTAGAGCACCACGATACTTGAGCACTATATGTCACTCCAAATATTTGATACCCATCTTGGTGTGCAAGGTATGAAATATATTCGTGAAATCTGACACTTCTTGGTCTGTTTCTTGCCGCAATGTGGTCCATTTGGTATACAATTCGTCATAACTTCCAATAGGGTAGTATTTTTCCTTAATAACATCCCTAAAGGAATCCCAGGTGGCCATGACTATAAATAATGAGGGATCCTCTATTTCCTTTTGCTCACAGAAATTTTCCCACCAATATTTGACATGGGGAACGACTTTGAGGAGTGAAAAAGTAATCTTTTCTCTATTTGAAAAGTTATGGACAGAAAAATACCCTTCACTTGTCTACAACATCTGTGTCTATCTGACCTTCAAATATAGGAATATCGAATTTTATTTGTACCTTGAAGGGGGTGGCACCTCCGCTCGAAGAAGATGCATCACCTGTTGGGATTCGTCGAAGGATTTGCACGAAACTATCCATCATCTCGTTCCTTTGTAGCATGAGGGATTCCTCAATAAACAGTTTGAAAGGATCTCTTCTCTCGTCATCTTTCTTTTCTCCTGCCATGACAGGTCTCTTGGGTGTGCGAGAGCTTTTGTCCTCAAGAGAAACAAGCTTGAGACCCAACTCTTTGTAATCCGACCTCATTGGGGACATGCATTAAGACGAAAAGGATCAGACCGCTCTGATACCACTGATTCAGAGTTTATGAAAAAAATGAAATGACTATATATTATTAACAGGTTCTTAACACAAAATAAGGAAATAAGTTGAAATTGTAAAATGCAATGGAAACAAGCTTGCTGGAATGGTGGCATCTTATCTCTGAGAAAAGATGTGACAGTTGTGCTCATTCACAAGAAGGTGATTACAATGAGGCTCTGAAGGCCTTTTTACAATAAATGGGAATTCCAAAAAACCTAGACATCCAAAAACCTAACCCTAGGAGATGAAGCACCAAAAGTCATGTGGGCCCCGTTTGGGTAAGTTAGTACATCAACTTCCCGGGGTCGTAACTTTTGCATACAATCTCCGTTTTAGGCGTATGATAGCTAGTTGTAAAGTTATCATCGAGGATATTAATTTTGGGGGATCAATAATTCCTTTAATCATCATTAAGAATATTGATCCTGAAAAACCTTCATTTAGGCCATCAAAATGGCCTCGGAAGTTAAAACTGCTAAAAATAGTAAATTGCCAAAATTGTCAGAAAACTATTTTGAGCCAGTTGGAAGAGGTGGGTGTCCAACAATATCCACCTGGATCAATCCTCCCTCCTTAGGAAGAAATGGTCTCCATTGCGTTGAGTTCCCCCATCAGATGAGGAAATTTCTGTTGAATTTGGCCCCGGGTGAGCCACTTGCCTTGGTGCAGGAGCTGCCCTGCTTTGACGACTCGATAAAGTTGGATCCTTTGTTGTTGAGTGCCCTTGATCTGTGTGTCAAAAATATGATCACTGGATGCCTATTATATGCAGTCGGGGTTGATATCTGTTGGTTTCAACTGCTCTGCTACGTTTGAGGTGTCCAATAATGATGGGAAATAAGGGCGGAGGAGATCCACGTTGAACACTGGGTGCAGGCCAAGGAAAGGAGGAATGCTGAGCTCAAAATAATTATCCCCCATGGCCTTGGTGATGGGGCACGATCCATAATGGAGTGGGAAAAGCTTCCGATGGGGTCCTGTAAGGTGTTCTTTCTACAAGTGCAACCAAACTTTGTCTTTCACCTGAAACTTATGTGGCACCTGATGTTGATCATGGCATTGCTTGTACTTGTCATTGGACTTCTGTAGGATATCTTGAACCTGTTGGAAGATATGATGGATCTGTTCAATGAACCAGGTGGCCTTGATAGATTCAGTTGGAGTAGGAGATGAGTCAATCGAGGTGACCACAAGGGGAAGTGCAACATCTATGGGACCCAATGGTTGGAATAACAACCCCACCTGAAAGGGGATATGACCGATTGAGCTGTGCAGGGCTCAGTTGTAGCTATGTTGGACATAGGGAAGACTCTCATCCCATGTGTGAGGGTGCTTTGAATTAAACATGAGAAGGATATGCACAATCATTCAATTGATGACCTCTGTTTGGCCATCTGTCTAGGGGTGGAAGATTGTGTATTTGGTGAGCTTGGCGTCCAACAGTGACTAGAGGCATGACCATAATGTGTTGATAAATCGACTATCCTGATATGAGACAGTGGTTTGTGGGATTCCAAAATGTACCCAAACTCGTTCAAAGAAGAGCTTGGCAGTGGCCTCTACTGTGATGTTCTTCTTGTAGGCAACCATAATCGCCATCTTAGAAAAGCGATCAACAACCACAAAAACACAGTCATTTCCCTGCTTGGTGGATAAGAGACCTGAAATGCAATCAATTGATATGGATTCCCATGGCTTGTCAAGAGTAGGAAGAGGAGTGTACATAACCTGTTTCTTAGTGATCGGTTTGGCAATAGCGTAGGCAGTGAAAGACCTAATATACTTGTTGACCTCCTGTCGAAGTTTCGATCAATAGAAATGTTTCTGTAGCATTGCCACTATCGTTTTGACGTCGAAGTATCCTGCCACCCGACTGTAGTGGGCTTCCCAGATCATCTTCACTTGCTTTCTTGATGGATCATAGATATGGCCCAAATGACACAACAACCCATCCTAAAGATGGAAATTATTGACAACTATGTTTTCACCCAACATTTGGTAGGTGGTGGCGAAGTTTGGGTCTGTCTCATAGAGTTGGGACCATCCAGAGGTCTCATGGCCGCAGGAGTCTAGCACTGTGGTGAGTTTCACGACTGGTGGGATGCTAAGGCAATCAATGACGCGATTGGTGCTTCCTATTTTATACTTGATGTTGAGGTGGAATTGCTGCAAGTATGTGGACCACTTTTGATGGCGATCATTTTGCAATTTTCCTTGTGTATGCATGGACTGTAGTGGCTTATAATCAGTGTGGATGATTGTCTCCTTCCCAAGAATGTAATGTCTCCACTGGCGGTAGGCTTGCATAATGGAGTAAATTTCTTTTTCCTAAGTAGGGTACTTATAGACAACATCTGATAGTGTCTCACTATGATAGGCCACGGGGTGGTCGTGCTGAGTGAGAATGACGCCCACCTCTTAGTCTGAAGCATTTGTCTCGATCTCAAAGGGTTGTTGTAGGTCTGGTAGTGAAAGTACTGGGGTTGAGAACAAGCATTGCTTCAAATCATCGAACGCTTGTTGTTGGGACCGGCCCCACGTAAATTTTTCCTTACCACCACCCCTGGTTATTTGGCTAAGGGCCCATGCAATATGGGAGAATCCCAACACGAACCTATGGTAGAAATTAGCAAGGCCCAAGAAGCTCTGACGCTCAATGAGTGTGGTTGGGGATGGCCAGTCACGAAGGACTTGGATCTTGGCTAGATCCACATATACACCATGATGATCAATTATGTAGCCCAGGTAATGGACCCTGTCCATGCCAAAGGAGCATTTTTCCAAGTTGGCATATAGCTTGTGCTGCCGCAGGGTGTGTAAAACTTGTTGAATATGATGCAAGTGTTCGGTCCAAGTCTTATTGTAAATGAGAATGTCATCTAAATACACCACTACAAAAGTATTGGTGAATGGTTGCAGGATATTGTCCATCATCCTCATGAAAGTGGCTGGAGAATTTTTCAAACCAAAGGGCATGAACAACCATTCAAAAAGGCCTTCCTTTGACTTGAAGGCGGTTTTCCATACATCTGTCTATTCTATCAGGACCTGGTGGTAGCCATACTTCATATCAATCTTATTGAAGTATTTGGCCCTCGTGAGTTGATCAAGGAGGTTGGAAATTCGGGGAATCAGGTACCATTTTCTGAATGTAATTTTATTCAGAGCTCGGTAATCAATGCAGAGTCACTAGGTTCCATCTTTATTCTAGACCAGTACGATTGGGCTCCCGCAAGGTGATGAGATGGGATGGATGTGCCCCTTGTGGAGAAGTTCTTGGATATGTCACTTGATCTCCTCATTCTCTAACATAGAGCGATGATAGAATGGCCCATTGGTTAACGGTGCACCGGGGGTCAGATCGATGGGGTGCTTGACCTGGAAGTGCAGAGGTACCCCGGTAGGTGAGGAGAAGATATCTGAGTATTCTTCCATGACCTTATCTATTTGCTTTTGCTGTGTGGAGAGGTCATCCGTGGAGACCCTAGATGTGGTTGTGATCTTTCTCTTATTCTAAGAGTGAATCATGAAGAAGAAAAACTTCCCCGTCTGAGAGATGAACTTCCTGCATTGCTTAGCAGAGATCAAGGAAATAGCACTAGGTGGGACTGCCTCGGGTATCCTGTACAATTTCCTGTTCAAATTAATAATAACACTATGATACCTAGACTCATATACAACATGACGTTTCCATAATTAAGGTTGGCCCAAAATAGCATCACAAACTTCGAGAGGAGAAAAATCACACAATACCTCGTCTTTGAAGGGCTTGATGACGTACGACAGTCATCACTATTGGCTGACGCGGAGATCGCATCCTTGTTGGAGCCATCCAATGGTGTAGGGTTGTGGGTGCGGTGTTGTCGGCATGGCCAACCGCTTGATGACCTCTGCTGAGATTAGGTTCTTCTAGCTACCGCTATCCATGATGAAGTGCAACGGGGTGCCTTTTACCCACATATGTGAATGGAAGAAGCGTTCTCCTTCTTCTGGCTCATCTGGTTCACCAGGCTAGAGCTTGGTGGTAGCAACGATGGCACTGGGTTCCGTGTCAATGATTTGTCTTCCCCTTTCTGGTTTTGTTTCAGAGTCTGAACCTGCATATGAGTTAGAGGCTTTCACTTCATCCACCAACGACTGCTTTGAGCGGTAGTCAGCAGTGTTATGCCAAGGGATCTTATGGAAGTCAGACCACTTCCCGGTATCTTTCTTTGTCTTTCCGGTGTCCTTCTTTGCTTGTGGCTTGGACTGGTTGTCCTGATACTATCCATATTTTCTCTTTCCTTTGATCTGTGGGTTGGGGCTGCCCTTTCTTGGCTTTTGTTGTGTGGGGTTCCCAGGCCCAAATTGTCGCGTCTTCTGTTTGAGCTTCTGCTCGATTTTGACGGCATATCGATAGGCTGTTCCCAAGGATGAGATGTCCAAAAATTCCATTTTGGTATGGATGTATCTATGCATAGAGCCACGATACTTTAGCACTAGATGTCACTCTGAATCTTTGATACCCATCTTGGTGCACAAGGTATGAAAGATATTCATGAAATTTGGCACTTCTTGGTCTCTTTTTTGCCGCAGTGTGGTCCATTTGGTATACAAGTCATCATAACTTATGACATGGTAGTATTGTTCCTTAATAGCTTCCCTGAAGGAATCCCAAGTGGATGTGACTGTAAATAATGACGTTTCCTCTGTTTCCTTTTGCTCACAGAAATTTCCCACCAATATTTGACATGGGGAACGACTTTGAGGAGCACAAAAATAATATTTTCTCTATTCAAAAAGTTAGGGACAGAAAAATACCCTTCTGGTAGATTCAACCACTTGTCTACAACAGCTGTGTCTATATGACCTTCAAATATAGAAATATCGAAGTTTATTTGTACCTTGAAGGGGGTGGGGCCTTCGCCCGAAGAAGATGTGTTGCCTGTTGGGAGCCGTCAAAGGATTTGCGCAAAACTATCCATCATCTTGTTCCTTTTTTGTGTGAGGGATTCCTCAATAAAAAGTTTGAAAGGATCTCTTGTCCTATCATATTTATTTTCTCCTACCATGAGAGGTCACTTGGGTGTGTGAGAGATTTTTTCCTCAAGAGAAACAAGCTCGAGACACAACTCTTTATACTCTGACCTCATTGGGGACATGCATTAAGATGACAAGGAGCAGACCGCTCTGATACCACTGATATGGATTTTATGAGTAGAATTAAATGAAAACAGATTATTAATAAGTTCTTAACACAAAATAACAAAGATTCAGTAAAACTGGTTTTCTATTCAATAAGGAAATAAGTTGAAACTGTAAAATGCAGCGGAAACAAGTTTGCTGGAATGGTGGTGGCTTATCTCTGAGAAGAGATGTGATGGATACGCTCATTTGCAAGAAGATAATTACAATGAGGATCTGAAGGATATTTTACAATAAACAGGAATGCCAAAAACCCTATACATCCAAAAACCTAAACCTAGCAGATGAAGCGCCAAAAGTCATGTGGACATCAACTTCCCGGGGTCGTAACGTTTGCATACAATCTCTGTTTTAGGCGTATGATAGCCCGTTGGAAAGGTATCATTGAGGAGATTAATTTTGTTGGCTCAATTATTCCTTAGCCTATCATTGAGAATATCGATCCCGAAAAACCTTCATTTAGGCCCTCAAAATGTCCTCGAAAGTTAAAACTGCTAAAAATTGTAAATTGCCAAAATTGTCAGAAAATTGTTTTGATCCAGTTGGAAAAGGTGGGTGACCACCGATATCCACCTAGATCAACCATTCTTATCCACACATGGTATCCTCATTCTCCCATTCTCCCTCGATCTCTTTATCCTCCACCATTCACCATTCCCCTCTTCACTTGCCATTCTCCTTCCTTTTCCACGATTTTTGTCCTTCCCCTCTTTGTCTACCATTCACCCTTTTTCTCTTTTCATTCCATTCACATTCCTTTTACTTTTCTTCCACATACCATTCACCCATACCATTTCGCGCGTGGACTCTAATCGCTCACGACCCATAGATCTGAAACCCTCATATCCGCCTCCTTCATTCCTCCTCAAAATTTTTGGGTTCCCTCCATTCAACTTCCTCATTTTCCCCTTGTCCATTCACTCCTTCCATACTCATTCACCCCAAATTAATCATTTTCCACCCTCCTGCCACCCTCCTCTCCCCATAGATCTCATCATCCTCCTCCATGATTTTCACTTCATCCAAACCCTAGAACCTTAATTCTCCCTCATCCACAATTTTCCTTCTAGTTGATACTATAACCTATATTTAATATTACAATATTAAATATATATTAAAATATTAATTATAATATATATTTAATACATCAACCTTAATATGAGAAACACAAGGAGAAAGCTGGGAGAAGTAGAGAAAAAGACAGAGGACAACACTTTCCCCACGATGGAGCTAAGTGAAAAATATAAAGAGTTTTTCACAGGCCTTATAAATCAAGTAAGTACTTCGTTCGATGCCATAATTGGAAAATTAACGAAGAACTAGAAGAATGTAACAAAAACTACCATGACATGAGATTAGAGCTCGATTCAATCACAAACGGGAGTAGAAGCCCAGGTAAATCGACTTCGCAGTGGGGGCCTCACTAATAACATTACTCGCCTAACATGGGGAATTCTAATAATGGCATGCACAAGGCGAAGATTATTGTTCCATAATTCAATGGATCAGATTCAAGACAAGAAACAAGATGGGTAAATACAATCGAGTAATACTTCAGGTATTACCATATTTCTAATGATGAAGAAAAAATTAATGTCACATCTATACATCTGAAGGACTTTGCATATGAATGGTTCCTATGGTGGAGAGAAAAATAAAAATGTCTAGAAAGAGACTGGGTTATATTCAAAAAGAACTTCTTCCTATGTTTTCTCGACACAGAAGAAAAAGGGGGTTTTGCTAAACTCACCTGATTAAAATAGTCTGGTACAGTGGAGGAATTTTTTCAGGATTTACATGTGTTAGCCACTCGTGTACTTGATATATCAAAAGATTGTCTACTGCAAATAGCCTTATCAGTATTGAAGGAAAATATCTGAAATGCTCTCGAACTAATTGACATTAAATATATCGATCAAGCTCATCAGAAAGATAAAATCACAGAAAATAAACTTAAAGTATATCAAAATACAACATGGTGCTCACTCGAAGACTCTAGCTCCAAATACATTCCCCTTCGCAAAAGGAAATTTCCACCAAACATGAGACACGATAAGGTTAAGGATTGATGTTTTAAGTGTAACACATCTAATTGAAAACTGGGCCATAAGTGCAAAGACAAAAAAAAAATTCATTATGAAATTGATAAGAGTGACAGTGAGAAGGAAAAAGAAGCAGGGGAAATATCTTCATCTGATGAAGAAGCAATAATTAAGACTCATGAAATCTCCATGAGTTAGGGATGAAAACATAAATCTGTCACTCTCTGTTGCTGCAATGATGGGTCTTTATCAACCCGAAACTATGAAAGTTTATGGATATGTTAAGAAAACTAAAGTAACAGTGCTCATCGATAGTGGCAGTTCACATAACTTTATAGATACAAAGATAGCAAGGCAATTAAACATATTCATTCATCCTACCTTTGAATTTCAAGTCTCCATCTTGGAAAATAGGACCACGCCATGTGATGGGAAATTCCACAAGGTAGAAATATCCATGAGTGACTACAAATTAAAATATCCTATGCATGTTATGCCAATTGGAGGGGTAGATATTGTCTTGGGGGCCCAGTGGCTAGCCATGCTTGGTACTGTTGGATTAAACTTACAAGAGCAATTTATAAGGTTTTATGAAAATGGGGAAAAGTACAAATTACATGGAATTAAATATCCTTCCCACAAATAGTCTCATCCAATAGAATGGAAAAATGATTAAAAAAGGAGCCAAGGCTTATTTCTTACACTGCTATGCAATAGAGGATACTACTAAAGAGGACAAAAATGATGATCCCAAGAAATTGGACAAAAATCTTGGAAAATATAACACCATTTTTCATAAACTTCCTCATGAGCTTCCTCCACCTCATTCTAGAGATCACATCATAGAATTAACCCCCAGTTCCACACCAATTAGAAAAAAATCCTATATATAGTCACACCAACATAAGACATAAATTGAGCACTTGGTTCAAGAACTATTGGATTGTAGTGTTATTAATCAAAGCAAGAGTCCTTTCTCATCTCTGGTCATACTTGTTAGGGAAAAGGACAGATCATATAGACTCTGTATTGATTATCAAGAATTAAACAAAATTATGATAAAGGATAAATTTCCAATTCCAATTGTGGATGAGTTATTAGATGAGCTCCATGGTGCCAAATATTTCTCCAAACTAGACCTGAATTCAGGTTATTACCAAATAATAAGTCGAGAGGAAGATGTTCCCAAAACTACTTTCTATACCCATGAAGGGTTGTACGAATTCTGAGTCATGACTTTCAGCCTATCCAATGCTCCCGCTACCTTCCAAGTAGTAACAGATTATTTATTTCATCTGTACCTATGAAAATTTGTACTTGTCTTCTTTGATGATATCCTTGTTTATAGAAAAACTGGAACTCACACCTCAAGCACATTGAGACAATATTAAAAATACTTCAAGAGAATAAGTTCTACGCTAATAAATCATAATGTAGTTTTGGACAAAAAGAGATAGTATTTTTGGGACATGTTGCATCAGATGAAGGAATCCAGGTTGATCCGAAGAAAATTGTGGCATTTACTAAGTGGCCTAGCCCCAAATCAATCATATTGTTACGAGGATTCCTGGGTCTTACAGGGTACTACAAAAGGTTTGTTTGAAACTATGCACAAATTGTGGCCCCATTAACAACATTATTGAAAAATGATGCATTTAAGTGGAACGACGAAGCTAAAGCATGTTTTAGAAGTTTGAAGCTCTTAATGACATCCACTAAGGTTTTGTCAGCACCAAATTTCTCCAAATCATTTTTCCTTGAATGTGATGCTTCAAGACTTGGATTAGGTGTCATACTTATGCAAGATAATAATCCCATCACATTTGAAAAATGAAAATTCAAACCAAGGGAGAAAACAAAATCAACATATGACAAAGAAATGTTGGAAATTATGCATGCCTTGGTCAAGTGGAAACAATACTTGTTGGGAACGAAATTTCTAATGAAAATAGACCACAATAGCTTGAAGTATTTTTTAACTCAGAAAAACCTTTCATCAGAGCAACAAAAATGGGTGAGCAAAATCCAAGTCTTTGATTTTGATATTCTTTATTAAAATGGGAAGGATAATTTGATTGCAGACAAGTTATCAAGGAAACTTAATAATGATGCTACTTTATGCGCTATGTCCATCATCATTCCAAAATGGATCTCAGAAGTTCAAACTGAGTATATAAAAAATATAGAAATAATAAGGCCAATAGAAGAAGTCAAAAGAAACCCAACTGCAAATCCTAAATTCACTTGGGAGAATGACATACTGTGGTACAATTTTTTTTTTTTTTCTAGCTCTTCCAACTTCAAACTTCATGTTTTGAAAGAAAATCATAATTCTTCGTCAACAGGCCATGTGGGGTTTTTCAAAATTTACTGCAATATACGCTAGTCCTTCTTCTAGAAAGGTATGCGATCCAAAATTCAGAAATATGTGGTAGAATGAGACACCTACCAATGAAAAAAGTTTGAAACTATTTCTCCTCTAGGTCTTCTGCAACCCCTTCATATCCCAGCCCAAAAATGGTCTGAAATATCTGTGGACTTTATTACTGTTCTTCCTGCCTTTGAAGGAAAAGACATTATATTTGTAATCGTTGACTGATTAACCAAGTATGCCCACTTTGTCAGGATATCTTAAAAGGCCAAGGCTAGCCAAGTCACTAATAGCTATGTTAAAAATATTTTTAAACTTTATGGATTTCCCAAAGTTATCGTAAGCGATAGGGATCCCAAGTTTACTAGCAATTTTTTGAAAGAACTATTTTGTCAGATGGGGACATCCTTAACCATGAGTACTTTATACCATACCCAAATAGATGGCCAGACTGCAGTGGCTAATAAATGCCTCAAAGGGTATCTAAGGAATTTTTTTAATTATCATTAGTCACAATGGATCAATTGGCTACATCTCGTAGAATGGTGGTACAATAGTACATATTATACCTAAGCAAAAATGTCCCCGTTTGAAGCATTGCATGGTTATTCGCCTCCTTCTATTAAGGAGTATGTTATCAATTCTAAGGTTCATGTCGTGAAATACTATCTAGCTGCATTGGATGAAGTTCTATGCACTTTTAAAGCTCATGCCGAATAAGAAAGGAATCAAATGAAACAAGAAGCTAAGAAAATAATAGCCAACAAATAATTTACGACATGCGATTAGGTATTTGTTCGATTGCAACCTTGCAAGTAGAGTTCTCTTAAAAATTAAAAGAAACAAAAACTGGCTCCTAAGTTTTATGGACCCTATCAAATTCAAAAGAGAGTTGGACAAGTTGCTTACGCCCTTGATATTCCAAATAAAGAGAAATTGCATGACATTTTTCATGTTTCTTGTTTGAAGAAAAAACTAGGTTCTTTCGTCCATATAAAAACATAGTTTCCTCTTTTACAAGAAGAAGGAAGGTTAATTTTAATTCCCAAAGGCACCCTCAAAGTTCAAACCAAATTCCTACATTCTAGAAAAATTAATCAGTATTTGTTCAAATGGAAGAACCTACATGAAGATGAAGATACTTGGGAAGATGAGGTTTTCACACTCACACTTTCTCTTTTTATACTTTTTCATAACCCTTAATGAAGAGACATGTCCCTTGATTAAATAATTATTCCAAATACCATGGGAAAATACCCCAAACACCATGGGAAAATACCCTAAACCCATGGGTTTGAAACCACCATTTAACGTTTTACTTTTTCACATGCACCCCTTTTTTAATATACTTGTAAACATATATATATATATATATAAATCAATCTTGGAATTGTTGTGTGTATTGTAATTCCGTAATATGACATCAATGGCATCATTAATCTTTTGACATCAATGACGATATTTACAACACACTTAAACCTATAGAAAATTTTGTTGTCATTTTACTTGACGCTTCAACCCTATGGAATTTGTTTTTATCATTTTACTTAATGATTAAACCTTATGGAACTTAATGACTATAACAATTAAAATTAAAACTAGTGTTTGGTTTGAACCCATATGTTAGTTTTGATTTATAATATGACAACTTAGTTACTTCTTTAGCGAAATCTAATTCATTTGGGTTATTTGATGTAAATATTTCTCCAAAGTGAGGGTCTTCCTTTTGTCAGAGATGAAGATTCAGTAGTCTCAAACTCCTAGTCCTATAAAACCTGGGGATATGTCTTGTTAGAACTATGTGAGGACACATATGCATTACAAATATTTTTTTTATTGAGTTAAATATATAATTGAACTATTACTTTCATGAATACTATTTGTTTTGACTTTCATAGGGATCCCACCATACACTCATGGTGTTGTTGATTAAGGTTGGTTTTCATTGATGTCAAGCCTTGAAGAAAGTCCCGTAGCATAATTTTTTGGGTAATGGACCCAAGATTTTATGATGTAAATATGACTCATTATTGTTTTTTCATGGTTTATAAGAAGTAAATATGGATGAACTCCAAAGTGGTCCCCTTATAGTGAAAGCCCTCACGGGAAGACGCTTTGTGGAGTAAGAGAAACCATGCTTAATTGTGGAATAATGAGATGAAGGACAATGAATTTGTCAAGGAAACTATCCTATATGGATAGTTCTTGTCATTCCATTTCCGGTGGTATGTAGAACATCAAATAACCCCTCACGGTTAGAGAGTTATGACCATGTGAAGTTGGAGAACCCAGGTTTGGGTAATGGACCCATGTTTGTTTGATGGATAACG
>ML814164.1:70350-122780 GCA_009831015.1 Picea engelmannii | reverse complement strand
AAGCTCTTTGGATATGATTATGAGATCATTTACAAGAAGGGAAAAGACAATGTCGTGGCGGATGCACTGTCACGGAAGTATGAAGACGAAGGATCCCTTTTTTCTCTTTCCTTCATTGTACCCGATTGGCTGCAAGCTATGCACCAGGAATGGCTTCAAGACCCCAAAAATTCGCTACTGATCTAGAAACTGCAGAACAAGGCTCAGGCTCCCCCAGGGTACTCTTGGCTCCAGGATGAGCTTCGATACAAAGGCCGTTTGTATTTAAGTAAACAATCCAAGCTCAAATCCACGGTCCTTTCTGAGCTTCATGCTACACCCACAGCGGGGCACTCAGGGTTCCCCAAAACATATGACCGAGTCAAACATTCTTTTTTTCTGGGAGGGTATGAAACAGGACATCCGCAAGTTTGTGGCTGAATGTGAGGTATGTCAATGCAACAAGGGAGAAACAGTCAAATATCCAGGCACCCTCCAACCGCTTCCGATTCCCCCTGCTATTTGGAAGGATATCTCTATGGACTTTATTACAGGCTTAACCAAATCAGGGAATAAATCAGTCATAATGGTGGTGGTGGATCGCCTTTCCAAGTATGCTCATTTTTGTGCTCTTCACCACCCATTTAATGCATCCACGGTGGCTCAAACTTTCATGGATCAGGTCTTCAAGATTCATGGCATGGCCAACTCTATTGTTTCTGATCGAGACCCAACTTTCACAAGCAATTTTTGGCAAGAACTATTCAAGCTACAAGGTACCCAATTGAATCTCAGCTCAGCTTATCATCCCCAGACAGATGGTCAAACAAAAGTCGTCAACAAGTGTGTGGAAACATATCTGAGGTGCTTTGCCTCTGAAAAACAACACCAGTGGGCTCAATGGTTACCCCTTGCCGACTGGTGGTACAACACTACATACCATATAGCCACTCGCATGACTCCTTTTGAAGCAGTGTATGGACAGAAGCCACCATCAGTTCTCTCATAATTACCGGGTACCTCGAAGGTCCAGGCGGTTGACAAAACACTTACAGTCTGAGAGGATATCCTTCGTACCCTTAAAGATAACTTGGTCATGGCCCAAAATAGAATGAAGCAGCAAGCAGATCAAGGTCGCTCTGAACGTCAATTTGCCGAAGGGGATCAGGTGTTTCTGAGACTACAACCATATAAGAAAACTTCCCTCAAGGTCGAGCAGTGTCAGAAGCTAGCACCCAAATTCTATGTCCCTTACACAGTTCTCAAGTGTGTGGGACAAGTCGCATATCAGTTAGCTCTGCCCAGTCAATCGAAGCTACATCCTATTTTTCATGTTTCATGCTTGGAACCAGGTGCCAACTTCAAACCAACCTTCCAGAATTAGCTGAAGAAGGATCCATTTGGATACAACCAGAAGCAGTTTTGAACCAGCGGGAGCATCGCCTGCATCAGAGAACCATCAAAGAAGTGCTAGTACAGTGGAAAGATATGACTCCAGCAGATGCCACTTGGGAACCGACTACCATTCTGCAGCAGTTTCCACATCTCAAGCCTTGAGGACAAGGTTGTTTTTAAGGGGGAGGACATGTTAAGGTCCTAATCCACACATAGGTAGATCAATGTATTTGGATGTAATAAAGGTCAATATTAATAAGACCTTTCAATAAAATAGAATAAGGCGGATGTAAGAAGACCTAATAGAAGCTTCCGCTTCTAGAAGGATATTCTTCTAGATGCTTCTCTTAATAGACACATTTAGTATAAATAAGGGTTGAGGGTATGAAAACCCTAGATTGGAGATTATTGTAACAAAGCCCTGCTCGACTGGATGTTGCCCCCTCAAAGAGGCCTGTGAACATTTCTATCTGAATCAAAGTGTTGTTTCTGTTGCTATTTCATATATCATTTCTGTGTATTGTGAAGATTATGCTGGATATTTTACTGTTATTCTGTCATTTCTAGCATTTCATTTTTGTTCTACATATTTTATATATCTAGTATCTTGCAAGCTACCATAATATCAACACTCCCTCCTATCTAGGGAGGTATAACCGATAATGGTCTTGAGCACAAACAGACCATTCAACTGGTAGCATCACGAGCATCGTCATTATTATCCAATTGGATAATCTCCATGAAAACTGGTACAATGTCAACTGATAGAACACAATTGTGTGTATCCATAGTAGTACACAAATACTCAAACCACAGTATCATATCTCTACTATTTGGAGACATGCAGTCTCCATAAAAATCATTTGATATCAACCCGCACAGAAAATATTGTTATGATATAAATTGAATCATCTGGGCCATTCTTTCACTCACATCTGTGATATCTAAAAGAGCATATGCCCTCGGAGTATTACATCAATGATGGGCTATCTGGACTATTCTTCTCAAGCAAGGAAGAATAATTGTTCTGATTTCTGAGCCTGGACCATTCCCCACCCTGGGCCATTCCTCCGGCACTAAACAAAGTGCAACCTGGAGAGAATGAGTCTACCCTAGGGAATGCATGTCCCTGATTGTTGAACCTGGACTATTCCCTACCCTAGGCCATTCTTCTGGCACTAAACAAAGTGCAACCTGGAGAGAATGAATCTTCCCTAAGCAATGACTATCCGGACCATTTCCTAAGGAAATGACTGTCCTACACCAATCTCCAAAACAAACCATTCTTCGAAAATGCTCACAACTATGAGCTTTGAAAGAATGATTGTTCGATGAGGCGGGCCAATATTCTTAAGTAACCCTCAAGAAGAGAGACTGCCCTAGACCATTGCCCATGTTAACTACAATGGGAAATTGTTTTTTATGGTACATCAGCAATCCATCGAACCATTTTCATTACGAAAATGACTGTTTGATCTGGACCATTTTCTAAACTGGAAAATGCTTGTCCATCAGAAATCTCAAACCACTTTCCGAACTGGAAAGGAACTGCCCAAGCTGGACCATTTTTCAAACTTGAAAATGACTGTCCTCAATTCAATAATATGTCATTTCTCCCTCCCAACCTGGAGAGTCATTTCTTCCCTTTCAACTAAGGGAGTTATTTCCACGATCCCCAATTTGTCTCAGAAATATGCAAACTTTATTCTGGATAGAGGATTTGTCAGGATATTTGTTGTCTACTCATCTGTGGGTATATACTGGAGCTTCACTTCTCCTTCCTAGAATTTATCTCTAACAAATTAGTATTTGATATCAATATGTTTCGACCATTCATGAAAAATTGGGTGTTATGATAGCCTTATACAACTCTGATTGTCACAGTGTATTATGGTTGAATCTAGAACCTGATCAAATAAGTTGGAGATTATCTTTCTCAGCCATATTGCTTCTGTACATGCCTCACATGCTGCGATATATTCGGCTTCTGCTGTGTTGAGTGTGACAGACTTCTATTTCCTACTACCCCAAGATATCATAGTGGAGCCCAAGTTGAAACACATCCCTAAAGTACTCTTTCTGTCTTTTGCACTTCCTACCCAATCTGAATCTGTGAATCCATGAAATTTTATATCACTATGCAATATATCTGAAACCATAGTTTAGTGATCCATGAATATATCTTAGAACATTCTTTCCAGCTGTCCAATGCTCATGTCTAGGTTCCACCTAGAACTAGCTTAATGTGTTCACGGCAAAGCAAATGTTTGGTCGAGTATTTACCAAATACATCAATGACCCAATCAATTGTCGATATAGTGATGGGTTTACTGGATCAGAATCTAAATCTCTTACTTTTCTTATATCTGTAGTCATAGGAGTGTCCATGGATTTTCAATCCATCATTCCAAACTTATGAAGGATCTTTATTGCATACTTTCCTTGTCCAAGGAATACTTCACCACGCTTCTTCCATACTTCTAGTCCCAAGTAATAATGCATGAGACCAAGATCTTTCATATCAAATTCAGAAGCTAGTTTCTTTTTGCACTTGATGATGAGAGACTCTTCACCTATTAGGAATATATTGTCAGCATATAGTAGTAGAATCACAGGTGCATTATTCCCTACTTTGTAGTGAAGATTTAGATCTGCATGACTTTTGGAGAAACCAAATCTCGTTAGATAGTTGTCTATTCTGGCATACCAAGCTCTTGGAGCTTGCTCGAGTCCATATAAAGATTTCTTTAGCTTGAAAACATGAGTGTCTCTGGAATGTACTTCAAACCCTTGAGGTTGTTCAATATATACTTCTTCTTTGATTGCTCCATTGAGGAAATTTGTTTTTACATCCATCTGACGTAAACTCCATCCCATGGAAGAGACAAGAGATAATGATAGCTCTAATGGAAGTATATCTAGAAACCAGAGAAAATGTTTCATCATAGTCTTCTCCCTTTTTTTGGGAGAACCCTCTGGCTACGAACCTTTCTTTATATTTATCCATGCTTATGTCCACTACATGCTTGATATTATATACTCATTTTGAAGTTACTATTGATTTCTCTTTAGGTCTAGGCACAATTTCCCATACATCATTTTTCATGATGGATTGGTGTTCTTTTGTCATCGCTTCTTTCCATTGTTTCTTCTAAACCACCTCTTCAAACGTGGTAGGTACTTCATCTATAAGTTTTGTCATACATGTTGCATAGCTTGAGAATCTTTTGGGCTTCTTAATTTTTCTGAAGGTCCCATTTGGGGCCTTGAGTCTTTTTTCTTCTTGTAAGGTAGCTTCAAGCCAATAAGGTTGTTTCTTGGTCTTAGGTATGGTGTCTGAATCAATGGTCTCACATGGTTGCATTGGATGATCAAATTGTTCCTTTTCTTCATTTTGATTTTCGGGAAGACATGTGCCTTCTTCAATAGGCTCTTCATACTCTTCTTATTCTATAGTTTCTTCTATGCATTTCTTGAAATCCATCGTTTCATTGAAGGTCACGTCTCTGTTGACTTCAATCTTATGTTGTTCCAGGATATAGATTCTATAATCCTTGTATGATTCGTTATATACCATGAATATCCCCTTCTTTCCTGAGGGTTCTAATTTATTCCTTTTGTCCTTGGGAATGTGAGAGGAAACTTGACATCCAAATATTCTTAGGTTTTCCACATTAGGTTTCTTACCTAAGAAGGCTTCTTCTAGAGTCATATCCTTCAATATGCGGTGAGGACTTATGTTCTAAACATATATTGTTGTCATGGTTGCTTCTCCCCATAATAACATGGATAAGACTTGATCGTTTAGTAGTGCCTTTACCGTTTTTTCAATAGATCTGTTATTCCTTTCTACTACACCATTTTTTTTAGGATTATGAGGAACAGTCAGCTCCCTCCTAATCCCTGCCGATTTGCAGAATGCAAAAAATTCCTTTGATGTGTATTCTCCTCCCTTATTTTTTCTTAAGGTCTTGATTTTCTTGTTCGTGAGGTTCTCTATATCTTCTTTGAATTATTGAAACTTGATGAATACTTCGTCCTTTGTCTTCAGAAGATATAATTAAGTCTTTCTTGAGTAATCATCTATGAAGATTACGTAGTAAAGAGAACCTCCTAGAGATTTGAATGGCATCGGACCGCAAACATCTGAGTGTATTAGATCTAGAATCTCCTTAGATCTATTGTTGTTGCTTGGGAATGGTTTCTTGATATTCTTTCCAAGAGCACATCCTTTGCAAATTCCTTCATGTGTAGACTGCAATTATGGCATTCCTTCAACCATCTTTTTTAGAAATGGTAATGCTTGATAGTTAATATGAGCGTACCTTCTGTGCAAAAGTTCATTGGGATTGACTTCATCATGTACAAGAGCTTCTTCATTTTGTTCTAGTAGTCTATATAGATTTCTTTCACGGGTTCCAATAACCCTAGCATTCTCTATGCTTGAGTGTTTATGCCAAGATAACACTTTTCCATCTATGAAAGCTATTATGTTTCCTTTGTCTTCTAGGCAAGATATGGATACAAGATTATTTTCTAAACCAGGTACATATAAGACATTGCTCAAATGAACATTGTTACATGTTTTCAACTTGATGGAGGCTTGTCCAAATCCTTCGAATGGGTAAGTGTTTTTGTCTCCAAGATCTACCTTGTATGATGTCTTCTTCTCATTTAGATTTGATATTCTGGCTTGATCTCCCATCATATTCCTAGAAGCTCCACTATCAATTATCCACATGTCATCTTCAATCATTCATGTGAGTGCTAAGTAGTGTAGATGACTAGTCTTTTCACTCATTTCTTCGGTTGACTGGTGTATGGTCATGCCTTGATACAAAACTTCAACTTTGATGTTTCTTCCTTATGAGAGTTCCAAGAGATGTATTGGACTAAGGCGCACTTGAATACCTTCTTCTTGAACGAGATGTTCCATCACAAGGTGTTGGATCAAGGTTTTAGGGTTTCTGCAACTGCTCCTGCTAGTAACCCTAGTGACAGTGTCTTGGAAGTTGCTCCTGCTAGTAAACCCTAGTGGTAGTTCTTTAGCAAGCTTAGTATCCTAATGGATATGTTTTATTCCAATGGTTAGACTGAATGAAGGAGGTGTGGGCCCATAACCTGTTAGAATGTGCTCGTTTTACCATAGACAATATCACTATTGTCACCCAACCATAGGCCAAAGCCACCCTTCGAGCACCTTGACCTTGACAGAGAGAAGAATCCTGGTAGAAATCCAATAGCCAATCAAGATTAATGCACCAAGAAAGAAGTAACCAAAGATGATCAGAGAGTCCAACCCAAAACGATAGAAGAAATAGGCTTCAAAACTGGCGGCGACACCTTCTCCGGAACTTGTGCACAAGACTGCCAGACTGCAGTGTGCACAAGTGCCACTCTGCAATTCTAAGAAGTGTGTGTCAAATCAAGACTGGTGCCCTGTATTTATACTAAACCTGGCAGACTGCCTGGGCTGACTTCTCATTTTGGGTACTAATTAATTCATATTAATTATCTCTCTTAGCCGACATCTTTTCTAGGGTTACGTTCACTTCTTTTATTTCTTCTAGAATATTCTAATCTCGTCAAAGGTCACAATGGATGTTGATACCTCTTGAAGATACCATAATATCAATAACTCATCCCCTGCACACTAGGCTAGGTTGACCAAATATTTGACTGTGAATATCATTCAATCTGTAACTCTGTTTGATGAAACATTTATGCCATTGGAAATCTTGCTACGGGCTCTTCGCAATGATGCCAATTTATATGAGCTTTGAGGACTTTTAATATTTTCCCTTTTTCATTTGTTGAGGCCATTCTCAGCCTCCTAGGACACTTCTGAGACTTTTGGAATGTTCTCTAGGTTCTTCTGGATCACACCTCCCAACTGAAAGGATTTTTGGTCCCAAAATGTCTTTACACTATAATTTTCATGTCCATTGGACTTACAAAATAAAACCCATACCCAAACTCCCTCACAAGGCCTAAAAATATCAACATGTGAAAAAAAAAAGTGATATCAAACAATTATCACTTTTACACAATGCCCTTCTATGAGGTCTGAAAAACAACATGTGATTTTCAAAGATGGCCACTCTCGACTAACTCAAGGATTTTCCTAATCCATTCAGTCATCACGTCGAACAAGTATTCCTTACCGAGTTTTCCTTTTTCCGGTAGTTGGTTTCCTTTTGGTGACAAATTTTCCTGCAGCATTGTCTGATTGGTTGTCTCCCTCGAAGGTGTCTTCCTGGTCTTCTTGTTCCTCTTTGGACGTATATCTGGATGCAAGGACCAATATGTGGCATCATTATGTCCATCTCTGCTACAATGGTTGTAGTATCCTTTCTCCTTCAGAGGTGTATTTCCCCTGCTGCTTTCTGCATGTGGAGAACGATCTTCTATCCTCATGTTTTTCCTAGTCTCCATAACCTTCCTGTACAAGTATTTTCTATTCCAACACTAGGACACTGCGTGTTTATTCAATCCACAAAAAGTGAATGGTATTTGATCCCACAATTTTTGTTGTATATTATTAACATGCTTATAATCAAATGGAATTTTAGAGATTCGATATTTTTTATACCTCAGTGAGTTGTCTCTAGAGTCAAACTGGAAAGATGAGTTGGCCTCAGCTCTTTCATTGTGATTCTCATCTCTCCCTAGAGATTTCTTGAATCCTCTATCATGAGAAGACATGCTCTCATCCTGTACTGGATCAGTTTCATCTCCTGATGATCTGTTGACTTATGGAGTCTCAGTGACTGTCCTAGGGTCTTCTTGCCTAATGATTTTGGAGCTTTCTCCAACATCCTTTGGGACATAACCTATCTCGGCATATCGAGGCTAAACCACTGCCTCGATGGAATCCACAATACCTTGTCCATTGGCTCCAAGGCCTCCTCCATCATACCCCATCATTCTTATCAACTTTAAGTCGATGCATAAAGTATGTTGTTCAAGGACTTGAAAAGAGTCATGAGAATTAATCAAGAAAAGGACTAAACATGGTTTATTTACCTCCATCCCAAGCTAGGACTCTTAGTATGCTTCTTGAGATGAGTCCAGTTGTTCCTGGTGAGAAGGATCAGTGTATGGTGCTTCTAGGAATCCTCCTTGGTTTATGGATGCCTGGAAGTCATCTTCATTTGTTTGACAAATTATGCATACATTTTCATTGTGATGCTTGAATCCATAACTAGTGAACTTTCCATGGTCACAAAATGGTCTTATCATTGTCTCATTCGTAGAGAATTCTCCTGTCTGCACCTTCATGGCTTGCAACTGCTCTTGCAACCTTTGGTTCTCCTCCTCTGTAACATGCAACAATTTCATCAACCCAACATTCTTTGCTTGAAGGATTTGGTTGAGCTCCAGAATCTCATCAAACCACAATTGTTTTGGCGATCTTGCCATTCTCAGTTTCAACACTTGCAACCGGTATCAATCCTACTCTGTTAACACTTGATCTGTACCTGGGGGTGATTAGTTTCCAATAATGGTTTGATCTTGTCACTCCTCCAAAGGGTCAGTTATAGATCGTTTTACTTGAGAAGATTGCAATTAAAAGGTATAGTTGAAGTCTTTATAGACTTGAGTCCAAATTGAATTAAAGCTTTGTTAAATTCCTTATGTGTTACATGTCATGATTTCATTTAGTAATATTTGTTCAAAAATTAATGAAAGAAACATAAGAACATAAACACATAAGAGAGATGGAGTTCACCCGATGTGGGCTACGTCTTCAGGTATCGCTTCAAAACTTGATCGCTTTCTTCTCCTCCTTGTAATTATGTCTCTCATTTACAAGTTGTAAGGCCAAAGTCCTTTTTCGGTGATGGAAACAAGAGACCGTAATGTGATCAGAAATGTTTACAAGCTTCACAATTTCTCATGCTCATGAGGCATCCATGATGTTGACCTGGACATCATTCCCACATACTCAAGACAGAAAAAGAGGAAGAATAAGAAATGACCCCCATCATCATGGAGCCATATAATTCCTTAGATCTATTGTTCAGATCCAAGCATATATGTAGTCCATATGTAGATCCCGAAAACCATGAGACTTCCAACTGCTTCTTTGGTCACTTATCATCCAAGTTCCACAAATTCTCTTTCACATGTAGCTGATTTGTTTATGTGTAAGAAGAGAAGAAAGAAAGAAATAGAAGGAACAAGCTGGCCTTGCTTCCTTGTTACAGCTTCTCCATGCTCCTTCAGACCTGTATCAAGCATACTATGTTGAAACATTCACTGAGAAAAAAACATATTAAAAATCATGCTTACATTGGCTCTTCCAAAATTTAGCATGTTGATCGGAGTCTCTGCTTCCAAAACAGACATCTCCATTGGATTTGTGTCGTCAAATAGCATACATTTGACTATCAAATCGTCTCCATTGGACATTTTCACCTTCAGGCCTCCTCTGGACCTTTGCCTTGATCCGCATGAAATCCTATGCAATGAATTCATTAAACTGCATTGAAATCCATGCCTGGACTGGACTGGTACAAACTAGTGCACGCGCATCCTCATGTGCAATTCTAAAACGTGCCTTTTTAATAAAAATCGATGGCGGATTACCCAACGAAGACCGTTTGGTCTGCTTGCAATTGGGTTTATATTAAGTCATTCATTGATGGCGGAGATCCCGAGGTCAAACCCGTGGGCCTCCCTTTTTAACCCTTTGTTATAACTATTTACCAAAATATTCCAACTCTGCCAATCTTGGAGTAACCTCCATCAACTTTAGCAATGGCATCAAGTCTTGTGACTCCATTGGGATATGGGGCCGGATTTGGTGGTGTATGCCTAGTCTGGCGGAACCACCACTGATTTTGGTAGATCAGGGTTGGTCATTAGCTAACCCATATTTAATTTTTAAAATTCAGTGTTTGTCCCTCTTTGGGCATTTTCCCATTGCCATGTCGCAGCAATTCATTGGCTAAAACCGATACAGTCACTACCTATGTGTCATCTAGCGAATGGCACCATGTGTTAGTCTGCGAGAGGACCACGTGGTTACTTTTGGGTGGTTCCATGTGGAATCACCTAGGGGTTCCATGTGTCACACTTTTATTGGCCCATTTGGCAAACCAAAGTGCCAAATCTACATGTCACATGGCACGCTATCATTGGGCTATGTCAGCATGCTGACGTCACTGCCACTGTGCATGCCATGTCACTTTCCACGTCTTGTATGGATACCACGTCACCTACCACGTCTAGTACAAATTCCATGTCACCTATCAAGTGTCATGTCATGTCACTTGCCATGTCATTGTACAGACTGCCACGTGGTACTTTCTAATTGGTCCACATGTCGACCTGAAAATTTCGAAAATGAGTGACATGTGGCAACCTCTGGTGTTGTCACATCAGCATGTTGACGTCATGTCGGTGTCATCGTGACATGTGTTTCTCTATGATTGATCCATGTACCCTATACGAATTCTAATGTCATTTTTACTAATGATGACGTTAGCAGTGCGGATGCTGACTCATCCCCTGTTGACTGGGCTAGGTTGACCAAAAATTTGACTATGAATATCTTTCGATCCATAACTCTATTTGAAGAACTATTTTCTCCATTGGAAAGATTGTGTTGCGCTCTTTGCAATGATGCCAAATTCTGTGAGCTTTGAGGACTTTGAATTTTTTCCCTTTTTCATTTGTTGAGGCCATTTTGAGCCTCCTGGGACACTTCTGAGACTTCTAGAATGTTCTCTAGATCATTCAGTGTTCAATTGTTTTTTTATTCTTGCATTCTCTATCTACAACAAGGAAATGAAAAAATTTAATGTAATGAATTCTTGACCAAGATGATCAACAACTTTCTTCTCATAGAATTCCTGCAATATTTTTCCCATTTTCATATATACTCACAATCTATGAAAGACAAACTATCAAGCAAATAAAGGAATGATTGATGCTAGATAATACCACCAATCATTCATGTACTTAGTTGAACCCAACAAGGACAAAAAAAAGGGTTTTGATTGACCAAATGTCAAGAGGCTTGACTTTACCAAAAAATAATCTTCAAGGAAGCATACCCATCAATTCAAACAATATCAGAAATTGTGAACAATGGTTTGAAGAAGGAAAAAGAGAGTGACTCGATGACAATGAACAAGTCGACCTCAATGAGTACATAGATCACAAGAGAAAGTCAATTTTCATCCTTGCAAAAAAGGAACTAACATCAATCCATAATCAATCCATCATTTACTCGAGGAGTTATGCCTACAATGCACCACTTGGTTGTTTAGTCAGATCATTGGTTAGGTCTACTAGTTGAGGGAAAGAGAAATCGATTCCCTTGTTGAGTCGCACCAATAGAACCGTTATGTCAGCCAAAAATAAGAGGTAGGGAATATCTCCTTTCCACTAAAAAACAAATGGATAGGGTATCCACACATGTATCCAATCAACAAAGTTTCTAGACAAGTTGATTAATGAGTTGATCCACTAGTCAACAAATATTTTGGGCAGATCTACAAGTTGATCCACTAGTTGACAAATATTATAGGAGGATTGACTAGTTGATCAACTAGTCAAAAAATATTATTGTTTATGGGATCGACTTATGGTCAAGGGAGGATGAATAAACATCTAAACAATCTTCAGTCGAGTGAGATCCAAATTCGATAGGAATGCAAATTAAAAGAGACGATGTGCAATAAATTGATTGACTCCTGGTTGAGTCTTTAGTTGGGTTGAGAAAAAAAAATCTAGCCAATGGAGTCAATTCATGAGTTATGTTTGGTTGAGTCGAGCTATAAGAAGAATCTATATGGAACACTAGTCGACCAATATGTGAATCCAATTCTATCGAAATGAGCACATCCATGCACGCGAGACCTAGGACATCCACAAAATTTTTGTTGAGTCTATGTCTAGTAAAAAAAGGAAATTATGGTTGCATAAATGACAATATTGTTTGCAAGAAACTCTCTTTAGGTGATGTAGTCAACTTGCCTCCAGTTTGTCAATATAATAGTGGTCGATGTATCCACAATGTGAGTCATTCAACTCACCCTAGTGAGATTTCAATGGGTGTATGTCTTTAACGCATTCAATGTTCCTAGGGCATGTGATTGCACAATTTATAGTTTGGGAAAATCCCAACCTAAGAAACAAGTGTGTGACACAACTAGGGACACCTATCACTGTCACCTTAATAGATATACCCTCTTTCTAGTGATGGACAATTCCAACACAAGGGATGATTCTCAGGTGACCCTAGGGGGATTGTAATGGAGAAGACCAAGTGTTGAAGTAACCACCCCTATAGTTCATGATTGGAGGATCTTGAGGCTTGATGGAGGATGAGTATAGGTCAAGGAAAAGGTTGCCAATGTTGTGTACCTACAAAACAATGTTAGACAAGACAAACCAAGACAATATATGATGATATAATCCCCAAGACAAGATGGGAATCAACAAGAAACCTTGCTATCCCAAAATTGCATAAATAAGAAATTATATATCACTAATGAAAATTTTATAACAGTTGTAAATTACATCATCTAACCAACATATAATATTGGACAAATTAACATGCACTTAGAGATAATATTTCAACGCTTAAAACAATGAATTAAATGACAAAAGCGGGTTGTAAGAAATAATTATCAACAAAATAGTATAAAATCCTTATGGTTGTATATTATTATTTCTACAACAACAAAATTTAACCAACAAAATCAAAAAGCAATCCACCCAATCAATAGCCCTTGAAAAGTAGATCAAAATTCATTGCTTACATGCAGATTTTAGTGGTCAAAAGTGAATAAAACTTGTTGAGAAAGATATTTTACTGCAACCCTAATGGTTGTCGCTTAATGTTTATTACAACAAAATGACCACTTGACCAATCAATATGTCCTTGAGCATAATATATTCTAAAGCATGTAAATTTCAAATTCAACTTGAACAATTCCAAACCATCAATTTTCACATTTACCGATGCAACAATTAACAATCTCCAATGCATAAATTAGTGCCTTGTTATTGGGTGAACGGAATCTCCTCCTTGGAAGAAAAACTAAACAAGGAGGAATAAGATATCTTTTTCTAGATTTAAACCCTTATGAAACCCAACAACAATCCTTCCAAATTATCTAGTGTGGAATCCAAGATGAACTAGGGTTTAATGTTTTTCTAGGGGTGTAAACCCTCTTACTTCCTAGAGAAATCAACCCTAGTTAAGCCTTCCAAAAAGGGTGTGAACCCTCTTACTCCTTGTTACAAGCCTTATATCCCTTCAAAAGAAAAGAAGAATAAACCTTGGTGGAGGGTGTAATCCCTTTTACTCCTCCTAGGGTTTTAAGATATATTTCTTGAATTTAAACAAGCAAGATGAAAATAAATTGCAAAAATTACTCACCAAATCCAAGAGATAGCATGCAAAAGACCCTTTAATATCAAATATCATCCAACAAATTGCCAAGAAACACCATCAAGAGAATTCTCTAGCCTTTATTTATCCAATAAACAAGAGTTGTGTTAGCACTAGGAGTCACCTTCTGATTGCAAGGAAGGTAAGCCCAATACCCATCAAATGATATGTGAAAGTATGAGTGTTTTTTTGAAAGGTCGAATGGAAAAACTTGAAATGATAATATCCTCACTCAGAAATAGGGCTATCATGTAACAACAAATAAGGTCTTGATTAATTTCAACTAGTAGTTTGGGAGTAAATGTGGATAGAAAGAAGACTTGAATAAGAGGAATGTAAGAGCTACTGCAAACATCAATTCCACAAAAAACCAAAGGAAGAAAGTTTCTTAAAACAATATCTTCTTGAAATTAGAAACTAAGGAGCTAAATAAACACCATGACAATAAAATGATCAAACATCCATCATATCATTACCACGGTCATCCATATGAAGCATTCAAATATGAACATTTAGCATTAGAAGCAAATAGTCTGAAATAAGAGTTGATTTCTATTAGTTAAAAAGTCTTAAGTCCAGTACATACTAGATCACAGTCACTTTATCAAAAATATTACAGTTTCTTGGGAGCCTTGCTATACCATCTGAACCCATTAAAGCAATTCATCTATTTATAACAATAAAGGGAGGCAACAACTCGAGGTACGAGCTGGCCTCTTTTCCTTAAAAATATCAAAACATTTATTTATTCTAACAACTAAGATAACAGCCTATGCTATAAAACAAGGAAGTGTTGGTGACTAAACCCAATCATGCTTCTAACTGATTTGATCCTCTTTTGTTGCTCAACTCATGTTTTTCCATGTGTCCCTTTGGAGCTTGTAGTTGTCCTCCGCATGCCAACTGCTACTTCTATTATTTATTCCATCATTAACTTATCCAAAACTATTGGCTTAGTCTTCCTAGATCCCTAGTGTTTGTTGGCTACTCCCTTGGGTAACAATTCTGTGTAGCGCCCCTTAAAATGGAACAAGGAGAGAAGGTAGCGCCACTGTGCTACATATCTGCGGATACATTTTTCCTCTGTTGCAATATTGAGTAGCGCCACTGTGCTGCATATCTACGGCTACATTTGTCCTCTATTGCAATATTGAGTAGCTCCTATGTGTGAACCTACTCTTTGTAAGATATTACGCAACGCCTATGGGTAGCACATGTGGGTAGTGCCTGTGGGATAATTCTGCGTTCTGTAAAATATTACGCAGTGCCACCTACGCTGCATCTGCATAAGGGTTTGGGTAGCTATGCCAAAAATGCATCATCTTTGACTCTTGAATGTGTGTAGAGTTTTTTGTGTCCTTCCATGATGACAAATCAATTTACTTAGGTGCTTTTACCACTGAGTGAAGCTATCACTTAGCAAAAAATTTCAAAATTCATATAACTAAACACATAGAAGCCTGTATAGGTGGAAAAACTTAGTATGTGCATATCAATTAACCTTCCCAATAAGGAACAATCTCAAAAATGGGGTTTATCACTACCATCTACTTTGTCATTTTAACACTTAGCCTCACACTCTTTCTAGTGGAAAAAGTGTCTCCAACTAACTTAGTAGACTTCTTCTTCTTAGAATTGGTAGGCTTCTTCAGTATAGTTGTGCTCTCCTTAGCTACTGGTTTGTCATCTTCAATGGCAGCCTCAACCAGCACCTATAAATTCTTTTGGGTTACTTCATCTTGGAAATGCTTCAGTTCTGCCTTTAGCTTTCTGTTCTGAGCCTGGAAACCCCTGTTCTTCCTGTAGAGGTTCTGGATCTGCCTATGAAGGGGTTGTCATCTTGGCTCTCTAAGATATGGTTTCCCTTTTCAATTGGGCCACTTCCTTTCTTGATTCCTTAAGTTGTCTTATGAGTCTCTTGAAGGTATAATCACCAAGGGGGTTGGGAACATGTGCAGTCTCAGCAGGCTTCTTCTCGTCCTTTTCTTCCATCTATACCAGAGTTTCCTTGCATGTTTCATCTGCCTTCTCAAAACCTTTCCCTTTATGCTTATTCTCTTGCACAGCAGCCTTTTCTTTATTCTTCATAGGTTTTTTACAATCCTTCACAGGGATTTCATATTCCCTCTCCAAAGGTCTTTTGGTACCTTTACCCTTGATTTTTTGTACAAGGGTTTCTTGTTTCTCTTCTACATATTTTTCAATGCCTTTCCCTTTCTTCTTATGTATAGGGGTTTATGGTAAAGGTTGTCCTTTGAAATCCCCCTTAGGAATTGATGACCTAGTGAAAGGTCTTTTACCTTTGATCTTAACTGCTGGAGGAGGAGAGGGAAAGAGAATCTTCTTCGCTTTTTTTTATGTCGCCTTGGTAGAAAATGGAACTTCTTCTAACCCTAGTGGAGGTGGTGGTGAGAAATATTTGTGTGGGGAAGGATAGACTTCCTCCTCAGCTTCCCTGGCCTGCTTATTGATCTCTGAAACAGGGGCTCTGCCCTTTCTTTTCTTGATGATCCCTATTTTAGTACTGGTAGGTGATGAAGATCCTGCAATATGTGACTGGGGGGTAGTTGTTGGGTCCAGCTTGAACTGAGAAGTGACCAAAAAATTCTCCCATGAGATCTCTTTCTTTCCCGACTCTTCAAAGACAAGCATCCTGATAAGTCCAGAGTGGAAAATACTGGAGTCCACATCCTTAGATTTGGATTGCACCCTATATTCCATTTTACCTATACTTCTCAGCAGGTAATATGGAATATTCATCTGAACCTTACTAGTAAAATGCAACAACAACCTTATGTGGTAATGATGCAGGGTGTTAAATCTCCCTTCACAACTAAAATATCTCAGTATGATTTTCAACATTCTGTAAAACTGGGCAATCAATTGATTCCTTGGTACACTCTCAGATAAATCATTGGCTTGGTATTCAGGCTTGAAAAGATATTTAATGAAAGCTAAACTCAATACCATGGCCTTGAACCAATTTTCTCCTGAAATGAGGATCCTTGTTTCAGCTGAGATGGAGGCTTTAGTCACCTCAAATTCCAAATCTTCAACTCTGGTTTTCTTGCCATCAAAATTTAGTGCAAATTGTTTTTTTACTTCTGAGTGGCCTCTCTGCATGTTTTGGCAGAAAGAGAGGCATCCTTCTCTTCGAAACATCTCCCTTGCCATGGGTTTTGTGTCAAAACTGTGCATGTCCACAGGTTTTGTTCAAACTATCTTTCCACCTTTGTGTTTTTTCTTCGATTGAGGGGTCTCCATAACTCAGAAAGAAGGTTCTTAAGAGGCTGTAAGGGATGTTATTGACCAGAAAACTTCAATTCAAGTCTCAAATGCACAAGGATGGCCCTCCAAATTAACAGTGCTTAGAAAATGAACTTGGCTATGAGAAATGGACCTTCAGGCTTATACAGGTTTTCAGAGTGTAGACTATGAGGAAGTAATTCCAAAATGACTCTTCGTACAGGATGAAAAGAAGCAAAGAATAATCATAGAGGTTTGAGCAGCGTCTCTGCGTAGCGCAACGCATACACATAGGATGGGCTATTGCAGGCCTGTGAATTTCAAAGGCTATGACTAACAATAATAATCAGACTATGGATATGAGCGATGATGTTTATAGGAATGAAAATAAGGCTCCCATACTACCCTGCAAGCTTAACAAACCGAAACCCGAGCACAAATCTCCTATGAAAATTAATATGCGAAGGAGGTTGCACAGGATACTTGTGAAGTTGACATATGTTGAGCTCCTCAGTGCGATCTTAGGATGAGATTGAGGAAAATTTGGCCCTGAAATCTCTCATAGCCTCAGATTTAGTTGACATGCGATCGTCTAATCTGAACTGGAAAACTTACGCAGTGCATCACTGCTGAACTTTTCAAATTTAGAAACCGTTACCAAGGATCATAAATGCAAGATATTTTGAAAGCATTTCAACCAAATTATGGCACTGGAAACAAGGGTTAAGGTATCACTCGTGGAAATCATGACTTGGAGTGGATGAATGATAAACATGACAGGCACTACGGAAATTCCTGTTGAGTGGGCAACTCTCTCCAAATCAAAAAAAATGATTGGACAGGTGAGTGGGGATGATGATGTATGCATGCGAGGTCATGAGTGAGGAGAGAGGTGTGTCACATCAGCCTGTTTATGGGAGGTATCAACCTAGGGATGAATCATGAGAGGGGACATAAAGAATAAACCATGAGCTCATAAGGGTTTAAGGACCAAAAATTGAATTGTGGATCAACACATGAGCTATGAATCAAAGGTTTAGTCATCCTAAGGGGTCCTATCATAAATAACATTTAATGGATGAGAAATTTATTTTAAAGAGAAAATAAGAATCTAAGGTTTTTTTAATTTTTCTCTTTAACAAAAACAAACTAAGAGACCCAAGGCGACTTAGTATGATAACAAGTTGCATCTGTTATGACAAGAAAAGAGAGATAGTGATTTGTCCAAGAGGGTTGAAATTCTAGTCCAAGAAGTGTTTTTATCAATTGATGAGATATATCCAAATGAAAATGACTTGCCTCATATTTATATGAGGAAACTCAAGTCATAGTTTTTCTACATTACAATTAAATACACAATTTTAGGCTAAAGCCTATGTTACAATGCTTAATTAGCAAATAATTTTTCTCTTTTTTCCCACATAAGCTACAAAATGACCAAAAATAACAAAATGATGGCATGTAAATCCATAAACACTCCTCCAAGAAGGTGCATGTGAATACAAGCCCCAAAAGGCTAGGACGTCATGCTAGAAATGTTCTATGTCATCCCCATATCAAGAAAAAAGTTGGGGCTTCAAGCCCACAACACCACCAAGTGCACTAAAATGGCCAAACATCCTCCCAAATGTGTGATGTCAATCTTCCCAAGAGAGACGATTTTGTTAAGGTTTAATATATTATTAGAGTTCTTTTCATTTCACTAGATAACAATAGCATAAGATAGGATAATTGATAAATACACAATCACAAGAGACACATCATTTATCCCGGGAAACCCTCATGGGGGAGAAAACCCAACAAAACTTCCTTATTATAGCTAGCCAATACAATGCCAAGAGATAACTCAAACAAATATAGAAAGTCCTCTCCCAAGAATGTGCCTCTCTCTCTCTCTCTCTTCTCCAACTACAGCTCTGAAACTTGCTTCTCAATGAACAAGTGAGTGTGTGTCTAAGTGAGGCATTGGCCTCCTTATTTATACAACTCTGGCACGTGTGGAAAAAGGTGTCGCTTAACTAGCAGGGTCGACTTCTTCTTCTCGGTGGTTATAACCACCTTTAATATATTTTGGGCCCCCTTTAATATCTTATGTGGTCGACTTCTTATTCTTCTTGTTACAATTATGTTTTGACCAATCCGCAAAATGGGATTTGGTATTTTACAATATCCAACATGATCAATATGCAATAGGGGATTGATCTAATGAATAATACATGAATAATAATTAGAATACTCTTTGTAGTTACATTATTTCAACACTCCCCCTTAACAAGAAGGGTATTCTTCAACAGCATCAGGTGAGAGAGAGGAAAACATCATCAACAGCATCAGGTGAGAGAGAGGAAAACATCATCAACAACATCAGGTGGGTGAGAGGACATAATCATCAACGACATCTTGGAACACTGACTGGCATATCTATAAATCATTAGAAGTTTTTCTCATCGACAACATCGTCATTCTCAATGGAATGAAATCATCATCTGCATCAATATGGATTAGTATAAAACTAATACATCATCATCATAGCACAAGGTTGGTCACATCATTATAGCACGAGGTTGGCTCATCATCACAGCACGAGGTTGGCACTCTACACAACAATTAAGTTGGAATCGCAACACAACAATTAAGCTGGAATCACAACACAACAATTAAGATGGAATCACAACACGACAATTAAGCTAGAATCACAACACAACAATTAAGTTGGAATCACAACACAACAATTAAGTTGGAATCATGGTACTATACTAGTTTTACGTCACAAAAATTAAGTTGGAAGAACAGTACTGGGTTGGTGTATCTCAACACAACAATTAAACTGGAAGCATAGTACTAGACTAGCTTTATGTCACATCAATTAAGATGGAAGCACAGTACTAGACTAGTGTATCTCAACACAACAATTAAGCTAGAAGCACAATACTAGACTGGCTTTACATCACATCAATTAAGCTCGAAGAACAGTACTAGGCTAATGTATCTCAACACAACAATTAAGCTGGAAGCATAGTACTAGACTGGCTTTAAGTCACAACAATTAAACTGGAAGAACAATACTAGGTCGACGTATCTCAACACAACACTACTCCCCCTTTTGAGGGAGGTCCTTTTGGACTATACCAAACTTATCTCGAAAGTGCTCAAACTTTACACGAGATAGAGGCTTGGTCAACACATCGACAACCTGTTCATCTTTGCTAATGTATTGGAGCTTTATGGCTCATGTTTATACCATGTCATGGATGTAATGGTATCGTATCTCTATGTGTTTCGACTTATCATGAAATATGGGATTCTCTGTCATCTTTATGCAACTCTGGTTTTCACATAGGATTGTGGTTGCTTCCATCTCTAGGTCGAATAGACCAGTCAATAAATTATGAATCCATATAGCTTCGCATTTGGAAGAACACGTAGCAATGTACTCTGCTTTCGTTGTACTGAGAGAAATACTTGATTGCTTCCTACTCTACCATGAGATCATGGTTGATCCCAAGCTGAAACATCATCCTGAAGTGATCTTCCTATCAGAGACACTTCTAGCCCAATCTGAATCAGTGTACCCACTCAGTGTGAAATCACGATCTCCATAATAGTTGAGACCACAATATAATGTACCCTTAAGGTACCTCATCACATGTTTTGCAGAAACTAGGTGAACATGTATGGGTTCTACCAAAAACTGACTCAAAGTGTTCACGGAAAGAAAAAAATATGGTCTGGTGTTCATCAGGTACATTGGTGTTCCAATGATCTGTCTATAAAGTGTGGCATCAATCAACTATGACGAAGTGTCGACCAGTAGCTTTAGCTTCGCTTCCATGGGTGTATTCATGGACTTGCACTCCAACATGTAAAATCTCTTCAGGATTTCGACTGCATACTTCACTTGGTTAAGGAAGATTCTCTCTAGGCTCTGCCATACCTCAAGACCTAAAAAATAATGCATTAGGCCAAGGTATTTCATTTCAAATTCTGAAGAGAGCTTCTTCTTACATTTGGTGATGATATTTTATTCTCCAGTTAAGAATAAGTCATCAACATACAACAATAATATCATCGGCTCATCATTCATAACCTTGAAGTAGAGGTTAGAATCTGCTTTACTCTTGGTAAAGCCCAAGCTTGTTAGAAAACTGTCTATCCTACCATACCAAGCTTAAGGAGCTTGTTTCAATCCATACAGAGCCTTCTTCAACTTGCAGACATGAGTCTTCCTGTCTTCAACTTCAAATCCTTGAGGTTTCTCTATATACATTTCTTCTTCGATGACACCATTTAGGAAAGTTGTCTTTACGTCCATCTAGTGTAACTTTCACTTCATCTTAGCTGCAAGGGCTATGATGGTTCTGATCGAAGTGTATCTGGCTACATGAGTGAATGTATCTTCATATTCAATGCCTTCATTTTGAGAAAATCCACGAGTGACAAACCTTGATTTATACTTCTCAATACTTCGATCAGTAGCACATTTTATTTTGAAGAGCCATTTGGAAGATACCACATCCTTGCTCTTCGGTCTGGGAACTATTTCCCATACATCATTCTTTATTGTGAATTGGTATTCTTTTGTCATGGAATCTTCCCATTATTTCTTTTGAATGGATTCTTCAAAGCAGGTAGGCTCCTTCTCTAGGATGTCACACTTCAAATCCGTATAATTGGAGAATGGCTTAGGTCTCTTCACATGTCTCGTGGTTCCTTCGGGAACACCATACTTCTCCCCATATTTAATAAGCTCTCTAGCCCAAGGAGGATTTCTCTTATGGGAGATCATCATATGAGGAGGTTCTTGAAATTCTACTATGTCATGATCTTCTAGAATTTCCTCATCAGGGGAATCTACGACTTCCCTCACTGGTTCTGCAACTCTGGGAACCTCCCTCACTGATTCTGCAACTCTAGGAACTACAGGTTCCTCTTCATATACTTCTTCAAGCTAACATCTTCTTGATTTCTTGAGCGATGCATCTTCATCAAAGGTCACATCCCTGCTTATCTCAATGTGATGGTGACCTAGTATATAAATCCTAAAGGATTCGGAGACCTCACAGTATCCCACAAATATTCCCTTCTTTCCTGAGGGTTCCAACTTGTTTCTCTTCTCTTTCGGAATATGTGTAAATAATGGGAAGCCAAATATTTTGAGATGGCTTACCTCTGGCTTCTTTTCGGTGAACATCTCTACCGGGGTCTTGAACCCAAGTGTGCTATGGGAGAATCGGTTTTGCACATATACTATTGTCATTGCTTCTTCTGCCCATGAGCACATTGGAAGATCTATATCATGGATCATGGTCTTCACTGCTTCCATTATCGTTTTGTTCTTTCTTTCTTCCACACCATTTTGTTGAGGATTGTAGGGAGTGGTGAGCTCCCTCTTGATCCCAACATCTTTATAGAAGTTCACAAACTCTTTTGAGTTGTATTCTCCTCCATTATCTGACCTGAGTATCTTGATCTTTCTTTTGGAAAGATTCTCTATCAAGGCTTTGAATTCCTTGAATTTACTAAACACTTCATCTTTTGATTTCAAAAAGTACACCCAGATCTTACGAGGATAATAATCAATAAAAGATACATAGTATACATACCCACTGATGGAGGATGATGGCATTGGGCCACACACAACTAAATGAATGAGTTCTAGTACTCCTTCTGCTTTGTTGTCTCTCTTCGAAAAAGGGATCTTGATGTTCTTCCCTTGTGCACATTCATTGCACACACCTTCATGGTCATCCTTGAGTTTTGGTAGACCTGTGACTACTTTGCATACGTACGGTAATGCCTTGTAGTTGATGTGGGATAATATCTTATGCCAAAGTTCACATGGATTCTTAATGGCATGGGTCATGGCAGCTTTTGAGTGACCCTTTAGCTTATACAAGCCACCTTCTTATTTTCCAATGATGATTGCTTCTTTCATGGTTTCTCCTTTAGCCCACATAATAACTTCTCCATCTATAAAGGATACCTTTCTTTTCTAAATTTGATATGGAGAGTAGGTTCTTAGTCAAACTTTGTACATAGAGTACGTCCTTCATCTTCATTGAATTCCTTGAATTAAGCTTGTAGTTTGAATTTCCCACTCCCTTGATGGGATATTGGTAGTCATATCCAAGTGTAACTTTCTAAGAAAAATTATTTTCTAAAATGAAAGAGAAAATATCTCTTTGACCTGTCATGTGCTTGGAGGAACCACTATCAATGAACCAAGTGTCCTCTCTGGGTGTTACCGATCATGAGAGGGCCAAAATTAAAACATAGTCTTTAATTTGTTCTCTTAACATCTTTGTGGGTGGCTCTTCATCTTCAACTGCATGGGCATGGTACCTCTTATTTTTCCTCTTGTATTCTTCTCATCTAGCTGGACAATATCTCGCAATATGTCCCATCTTGTCACAATGGTAGCATTGGACAGAGGAGTAATCTCTTTCCTTTCGTTGTCCTTTCTTCTGGAATCTCTTTGGTTGAGATTTGTTTTGGGGGTGATACTCTTTATGAGTTTCTTTTTGGAAGTGATAATTATTTCTTCCTCCTTTAGTGTGAGTAGCTAGGGCTTGATCTTCATCTCTTGCTAGTAAAGCCTCTCAGTTAGCTACTCTTGTTTATTCTTGAATGCATTCTTCCCACAGACCGTCAAACTTTAATTTCTTTATTCTGACACAAATCATTTGGATGAATGCATCCCAAGGTCTTGTGAGACCATTAAGGGTTGTCATTAGAAGTTCGTCTTTGTTTATAGCATCTTCGATCGCTTCTAGTTGTTCTTTGAATTGGGATATTCTGGAGAAATATTCTTGGAATGATTCTCCTGTCTGTATCCTTGTATTCTTGAGCTATGTTCTTAGATTCATCTTTTGTTTTATGTTATTTCCTTCATATAGTCTTCTTAGGGCATCAAACATTTCTTTCAGATTCTTCTTTGATGACACACAAGGGATCAAGTGATCTTTGATTGAATCTGTAATGATTCTTTTGGCCCTGGTCGTGTCCTTTTGATGCTTTGCTTTGTCTGCAGCATCATCGGGTTTCAACACTTCTTCTTTCATGAATCTTGCTAGGTAATTCTCTTCAAGAATGAGACCAATCCTATACTTGTAGGAACAGAATTTTTCCACACCTTCTAGCTTGTCAACAAGCTTAGTGCTTGCAGACATCTTTTACCTAGAAATAGGAAAATGTCCAAAAATGAAAATGCTCAAAATTAAATTCTGAACTTACCAAGGGGTGCGCTTGGCTGAGGTGAGTATCCTAGTGTGTTGAGATCTTATAAAATCCAACTTTTACCCCTCCAAATCCTATTTTAGGGAGATCTAGCCATTGAAAAGTTGTGTTGAGGATTCCAAAGTGATGCTTGAGGAAGGGCGCACTTTTCTAGATGGTTTTGGGGTAGAAATACTTCATCAACAAAAAACCCTAATTTGCATGTACGACAACAGTGACGTTTTTCACTTTCTCTTGTGAAATATGCTCTCTTCATCTTAGCTCTAATACCATGTTAAGGTTTAAACTATTATTAGAGTTCTTTTCATTTCACTAGATAACAATAGCATAAGATAGGATCACTGAGAAATACACAATCACAAGAGAAACATCATTTATCCTGGGAAACCCTCATGGGGGAGAAAACCCAGCAAAACTTCCTTATTATAGATAGCCAATACAATGCCAAGAGATAACTCAAACAAATACATAAATTCTTCTCCCAAGAATCTCTCTCTCTCTCTCTCTCTCTCTCTCTCTCTCTCTCTCTCTCTCTCTCTCTCTCTCTCTCTCTCTCCTCCAACTGCATCTCTGAATCTTGCTTCTCAATGAACAAGTGAGTGTGTGTCTAAGTGAGGAGCTAGCCTCCTTATTTATACAACCCTGGCATGTGTGGACAGAGGTGTATCTTCACTAGCAGGGTCGACTTCTTCTTCTGGGTGGTTATAAACACCTTTAATATATTATGGGCCCCCTTTAATATATCCTGAGGCCGACTTCTTATTATGCCTGTTACAAATATGTTTTTACCAATCCGCAAAAGGGGATTTGGTCTTTTACAATAGATAACATGATCAATTCACAATAGGGAATTGATATAATGAATAATACATCAATAATAATTAGAATACTCTTTGCAGTTACATTATTTCAACAGCGTTGGCATAGGAGGGTGACGCCATCCCTTCTTCATCATCCTGGACCTCGTTCGTGTGCCAAGGAAGTCCTCCAAGGTGCAACGTTCATCATTCTAGGCCTCCAATGAGTGGGGTGTGACATCCATTCAATGGGATTTCAAGCCCCTATGAATGTCCAAGTGGCTTAGTCCCTCCATGAATAGCTTTCACTAGGCAAGGTCCTGCAAAGAAAATCAAATATGCCCTCTAAGGGTCCATAATTCACATTAATCATGACGAGTAAGTCACATTTAATTAAAGAAACACCCAAAAAAAGTGCATTAAGTCCCCCTTTTTCAAATTAAGCACATGCTCAAATACCTTACAAACTTTGCCAGATTTATATATGTGAGGGGTGCAATGGTGCCCTATTGGGTAGGCCAATCCCCAAGTCAAGGAATATTTCCCAAGAAGACCCTCTCTAGAACATGTAATGAGTATGAGGTGGATGGGGGACAGTACTCTTGGGCATGGCATTTTTGACTTATCAAGGGCTCATATTGTCTCATTTACGGGTGCTTTGTGGATGGTGCATTGCATCCCTTCGTTCGCAATGCAACATTTTTCCAAGCCCTTTATTTTCCTTTATTTTTATGGTTTGAACATTGAGTGCTCTGTGCAATCGAAATAAAAATAGCACCACATTTCCACTTGAAGTTAGAACACATTGAGTTTCATATGCACTAGAAATTAAAGGACACCACAATTCAGTCCCTCATCAAGCGAGACATTTTTACTTTTAAAGGTCCTTCATTTTTATGGAGAAGCGTTCCATGGCTC
The DNA here is from genome assembly GCA_009831015.1 of Picea engelmannii. Classification (NCBI taxonomy): domain Eukaryota; kingdom Viridiplantae; phylum Streptophyta; class Pinopsida; order Pinales; family Pinaceae; genus Picea; species Picea engelmannii. The sequence continues at coordinate 96,797 of ML814164.1, read as the reverse complement.
TCAGGACCATAGGGCGAGCATCTAGAAGGATAAGTCATGTATGTTTACTTTTAAAGTGCTAGCTACAACACCTCTATACCTTCAACCCCTTCTTTCCATGAAATGAGGTAGAAGTCCTTCTTAGGGTCAATGAACCCAAAAAACCAAAAGATGAGAAAACAGAGAGGAAGAAGTGTGGAAAGTGGTAAGTGTGAGTGGGAATGGTATGATGACCCTTTAACGAGACCCCCAAGTAGAAACCCTTTTCTTGAGGGTGATCCAGGTAGATATTGGTGGCCACCCACCTTTCCCAACTGGCTCAAAATGGCTTTCTGGAAATTTTGGCAATTTACTATTTTAGTAGGTTTTAACTTCCGGGGCCATTTTGAGGGCCTAAATGAATATTTTTAGAGATCAAGGTTCTCATTGATTATCGAAGGCATTACTGAGCCCCCAAAAGGAATATCCTCGATGATACCTTTCCAACAAGCTATCATACGCCTAAAACGGAGATCGTATGCAAAAGTTACGACCCCGGGAAGTTGATGTACTAACTTACCCAAATGGGGCCCACATGACTTTTGGCGCTTCATCTCCTAGGGTTAGGTTTTTTGATGTCTAGTACTTTTGGAATTCTTGTTTATTGTAAAAAGGCATTTAGAGCCTCATTGTAATCATCTTCTTGTGAATGCGAGTAGCCGTCACATATCTTCTCAGAGATAAGTTGCCACCATTCTAGCGAGTCTTTCACTATGTACTTTTACAGTCTCTGTACATTTCTTTGAATAATAGAAATCATGTGTTATTGTATATCTGTGTTTATGGTTTCATCTCTGATACATTTCTGTTATATTATTGAATATATGAAATATCTCTGTGCATTTCCTTATTATATCTCTGCTCTCATTTCGTGCAAAAAATAATCCGGAATAGTGGTATCAGAGCATGCTGCTCTTGATCATTTTTTTTAGTGCATGTCCCTGACGAGGTCCGAGTATAGAAATTTGGGTCTTGAGATTATCTCTCTTGAAGAAAATCCCTCTTGCACACCCAAGAAACCCTCAATGGTGGAAGAAAAGAAAAACGACAGAGCAGACGATCCTATCAATCTGTTGCTTGAGTAGGCTCTCACGCGACAGAGGGACAAAATGATGGAGAATTTTTCCCACATCCTTCAACCCCTGCCGATAGCATCAGGTGCATCTTCATCAAGCAGCCACTTTGGAGGCACATCACCTTTCAAGGTACAAGTTAACATTGATATTCATGTATTTGAAGGACAGATAGATGCAGAAGCCCTATAAAAATGGTTAACTCTGCTAGAAAGTTATTTCTCCGTTCACAATTTTTCTGACAAAGAAAAGATCACATTCGCACTCCTTAAAACTCTCCCTCATGTCAAACATTGGTGGGAAACTTACTCAGAGAAAAGTTCCACAGAGGAGTCTGGAATATATGGGGTCGATCCCACTTGGGATTTTTTTGTGGATGCGGTAAACGAACAGTATTACCCTGTTGGAAACTATGAGGACCAGTACATAAGATGGACCACACTACGGAAAGATAGAGGCCAGGCAGTTCCAGAGTTCACCAATACCTTCCATACATTGTGCACCAAGCTGGGTATCAAAGACTCCGAGCGACATTTGGTTCTGAAATACCGTGGGGCTCTACACAAATACATCCAGACTGAAATGGATTTTTTGGACATCTCATCATTCGGTGCTGCTTATTGATATGCTGTTAAAATTGAGCAGAAATTTAAGCACCAGAAAAAAATGAGAACTCGGGTCTACAAATCTACAACAACCAAAGTATGAAAAAGAATGCCCTAACAAACAGTCTCCTGAAGACACAGGAAAAGAAGGGTCACGGGAAGACAAAGAAGGACACCGAAAAATGGTGTGATTTACGCAAAAGCCCCTAGAACAACACCGATAAATGTCGCTCAAAATAGTCATTAGTGGCTGAGATCAAAGACAAGGAGCCAAACCCTGATTCAGAATCTAATTCTTAAAATACTGGTAAAAGACAGATCATCGACGCGGACCCCACTACTATTGTCGAGAGCACAACAACTCAACCAGAAGAACCAACAAATTCAAAAGAGGGGGAGCACCTTTTTCATTCACAGATGTGGGTGAAGGGGCACCACTGCATTTTATTGTTGATAGCGGAAGCCAAAAAAACCTCATCTCAGCAAGGGTCATCAAACAGTTGGGATTCTCGACAACACCACACCCGCAGCCATAAAACATTGGGTGGCTTCGGCAAGGATGAGATCTTTGTGTCAGCCAACAATGTCGATTTTCATACGACATCCAACCCTTCAAGGATGAGGTATTATGTGATGTTTCCCCACTGGATGTATGTGATGTTCTCTTGGCCCAACCATATATGTGGAGACACCATTTTATTTATGAGTCTCAACCCCGTAGTGTCATTGTTACTTTGGGGGGTCATATTTACAGAATACCAGAGGTAGTTCCACCTAAAAAGTGTCGCAAGGTAGTATCTCATACTGCAAAATTCAGCTTCTTCACAAGATGTTCAAAAGGGGAACAAAAGGACACTGCAACCACTACAGCCTCACCCCCTACACCTTCTATCCAACAAAAGTAGGTCGACAAGGTTGCAACAAAGAACAAACATTCCTTCTACACACCTTCCTCTCATGTATCTTGACTTTTTGAACAGCCTCAGCTTCAACAGGTTCATGGCAAACTTCCACAAACTAAGCAACGCAACGTCTCCAGCAATACAAGCAGCTCACCAAGATGTAGATACACCAAATGCTTTTCCCTCTCCCCCAGGAACTCAATGCAATGGAGGCCATTTCCTCCTAAGGAGGTAGGATTTATCCAGGTGGATATCAGTGGTTGCCCACCTTTTCATTCCCGTTTATTGTAAAAAGGCCCCCACGGACCCCACTGCTATTGTCATGACCACAACAATTCAACCAAAAGAAGCAACATATTTAGAAGAGGGGGAGTGCCTTTTTCATTCATATATGTGGGTGAAGGGGAACCCGCTGCATTTTATTGTTGATAGCAGAAGCCATAAAAACCTCATCTCAGCAAGGGTCGTCAAACAGTTGGGATTGTCGACAACACCACACTCGCAGCCATACAACATTGGGTGGCTTCGGCAAGGATGAGATCTTCGTGTCAGCCAATAGTGTTGATTGTCATGCGACATCCAACCCTTCAAGGATGAGGATTTATTCGATGTTTCCCCACTAGTTGTCTGTGATGTTCTCTTGGGCCAACCATATATGTGGAGACGCCATGTTGTTTATGAGTCTAGACCCCGTAGTGTCATTGTTACTTTGGGGGGCCATCTCTACAGAATACCAGAGGTAGTTCCAACTAGTGTTCCACCTAAAAAGTGTCACAAGGTAGTATCTCATACTACAAAATTCAGCTTCTTCACAAGTTAATCAAAAGGGGAACAGAAGGACATTGCAACCACTATAGCCTCGCCCCCTCCACCATCTATCCAACAGAACCAGGTCAACAAGGTTGCAACAAAGCACAAAGACTCCTTCTACACACCTTCCTCTCATTTAGCTCAACTTGTTGAATAGCCTTAGCTTTAATAGGTTAATGGGAAACTTCCACAAACTAAGCAACGCAACGTCTCGAGCAATACAAGCAGCTCACCAAGATGCAAATCCAGCGAATGATTTTCCCTCTCGCCCGGGAACTCAATGCAATGGAGGCCATTGGTTTCTAAGGAGGGAGGATGGATCCAGGTGGATATCGATGGCTTCCCACCTTTTCCACCTGGCTTAAAACAACTTTCTGGCAATTTTGGCAATTTACTATTTTTAGCAGGTTTTAACTTTCGGGGCCATTTTGAGGGCCTAAATGAAGGTTTTTCGAGATATAGGTTCTCAAACATATCCAAAGGCATGACTAATATTCCAAAATGAATCTTCTCGATGATACCTTTCCAACGAGCTATCATACGCCTAAAATGAAGATCGTATGCAAAAGTTACGACCCAGGGAAGTTGATGTACTAACTTACCCAAATGGGGCCCACATGATTTTTGGAGCTTCATCTCCCAGGGTCAGGTTTTTGGATGTCTAGGAATTTTTGCATTCCCGTTTATTGTAAAAAGGCCTTCAGAGCCTCATTGTAATCATGTTCTTGCGAATGGGAGTAGTCGTCACATCTCTTCTCAGAGATAAGTTGTCACCATTCTATCGAGTCTTTCACTCTGTATTTTTACAGTCTCTGTACATTTCTTTGATTAATAGAAATCGTGTATTACTGTATATTTGTGTTTATGGTTGCATCTCTGATCAATTTATGTTATATTATTGAATATCTGCAAAATCTCTGTGCATTTCCTTATTAAATCTCTGCTCTCATTTCCTGCAAAAATTAATTTGGATCAGTGGTATCAAAGGAGGCTGCTCTTGATCATTTTTTTCAGTGCATGTCCCCAAAAATGTCCGAGTATATCAAGTTGGGTCTCGAGATTGTCTCTCTTCAAGACAATCACTCTCGCACATCCAAGAAACCCTCAATGGCGGAAGAAAAGAAAAATGACAGAGCACACAATCCTAACAATCTGTTGCTTGAGCAAGATCTCACGCGACAGAGGGACGAAATGATGTAGAATTTTGCGCACATCCTTCAACGCCTGCCGATAGCATCAGGTGCATATTCATCAAGCAGCCACTTTGGAGGCACCTCTCCTTTCAAGGTACAAGTTAACTTTGATATTCCTGTATTTGAAGGACAGATAGATGCAAAAGCCCTAGAAAAATGGTTAACTCTGCTAGAAGGTTATTTCTCCGTTCACAATTTTTCCGACAAAGAAAAGATCACCTCCGCACTCCTTAAAGCTCTCCCTCATGTCAAACATTGTTGGGAAACTTACTGGGAGAAAAGTTCCACAGAGGAGTCTGGAATATATGGGGCTAATCCCACTTGGCATTTTTTTGTGGATGCGGTAAAGGAACAGTGTTACCCTGTTGGCAACTATGAGGACCAGTACATGAGATGGACCACACTACGACAAGAGAGGGGCCAAGAAATTCCAGAGTTCACGAATAACTTCCATACCTTGCACACCAAGCTAGGTATCAAAGACTCCGAGTGACATCTGGTTCTGAAATATCGTGGGGCTCTACACAGATACATCCAGACTGTAATGGGTTTTTTGGACATCTCATCACTCGGTGCTACTTATCGATATACTATTAAAATTGAGCAAAAATTTAAGCACCAGAACAAACGGGAATTCGGGTCTGCAAATCTGCAACAACCAAATTATGACAAAGACGACCCTAACAAACAGTCTCCTAAAAACCAGTCCAAGACACGGGAAAAGAAGGGTCACGGGAAGACAAAGAAGGACACTGGAAAATGGTGTGATTTACACAAAATCCCCTGGCACAACACCGATGAATGTCTCTCAAAATATTCATTGGTGGCTGAGATCAAAGAAAAGGAGCCAAGCCCTGATTCAGAATTTGATTCTGAAAATACTGGTAAAAAACAAATCATCGACGCGAACCCCACTGCTATTGTCGCGACCACAACAATTCAACCAGAAAAACCAACATATTCAGAAGAGGGGGAGCACCTTTTTTATTCACATATGTGGGTGAAGGGGAGCCCGTTGCATTTTATTGTTGATAGCGAAAGCAAGAAACACCTCATCTCATTAGAGGTCGTCAAACAGTTGGGATTGTCGACAACACCACACCCACAGCCATACAACATTGGGTGGCTTCGGCAAGGATGAGATCTCTGTGTCATCCAATAGTGTCGATTGTCATACGACATCCAACCCTTCAATAATGAGGTATTATCTGATGTTGCCCCACTGGATGTCTGTGATGTTCTCTTGGGCCAACCATATATGTGGAGATGCCATGTTGTTTATGAGTCTCGACCTCGTATTTTCATTGTTACTTTGGGGGGTCATCTCTACAGAATACCAGAGGTAGTTCCAACTATTGTTCCACCTAAAAAGAATCGCAAGGTAGTATCTCATACTGCAAAATCCAGCTTCTTCACAAGCTGTTCAAAAAGGGAACAGAAGGACACTGCAACCACTACAGCCTCGCCCCCTGCACCTTCTATCCAACGAAGCAGGTCGACAAGGTTGAAACAAAGCACAAAGATTCTTTCTACACACCTTCCTCTCATGTAGCTTGACTTTTTGAACAACCTCAGCTTCAACAGGTTCATGGCAGACTTCCACAAACTAAGCAACGCAACGTCTCCAGCAATACAAGCAGTTCACCAAGATGCAGATGCAACAAATGATTTTCCCTCTCCCCCAAGAACTCAACGCAATGGAGGCCATTTCTTCATAATGAGGGAGGATTGATCCAAGTGGATATCGATGGCCGCCCACCTTTTCCAACTAGCTCAAAACAACTTTCTGGCAATTTACTATTTTTAGTAGGTTTTAACATCCGGGGCCATTTTGAGGGTCTAAATGAAGGTTTTTCATGATTGAGGTTCTCAATGATAGCCAAAGGTGTGATTGAGCCCCCAAAATGAATCTCCTCGATGATTCCTTTCCAACGAGCTATCATACGCCTAAAATAGAGATTGTATGCAAAAGTTACGACCCCAGGAAGTTGATGTACTAAATTACCCAAACGGGGCGCACATGACTTTTGGCGCTTCATATCCTAGGATTAGGTTTTTGGATGTCTAGGAATTTTGGAATTCCTATTTATTGTAAAAAGGCCTTCATATCCTCATTGTAATCATCTTCTTGCGAATGAGAGAAGCAGTCACATCTCTTCTCAGAGATAAGCTGCCACCATTCTAGCAAGTCTTTCACTTTGTATTTTTACAGTCTCTGTACATTTCTTTGATTAATAGAAATCATGTTTTACTGTATATCTGTGTTTATGGTTGCATCTCTGATACATTTCTGTTATATTATTGAATATATGCAATATCTTTGTGCATTTCCTTATTATATCTCCGCTCTCATTTCGTTCCAAAAATAATCTAGATTAGTGGTATCAGAGCAGGTTGCTCTTGATCGTTTTTTTCAGTGCATGTCCCTGACGAGGCCCGAGTATAGAAAGTTGGGTCTCGAGTTTGTCTCTCTTGAATAAAATCACTCTCACACATGCAATAAACCCTCAATGGAGAAATAAAAGAAAAACGACAGAGCAGACGATCCTATCAAATTGTTGCTTGAGCAAGCTCTCCCACAACAGAGGGATGAAATGATGGAGAATTTTTCCCACATCCTTCAACACCTACTGATAGCATCAGGTGTATCTTCATCAAGCAGCCACTTTGGAGGCACCTCACCTTTCAAGGTAGAAGTTAACTTTGATATTCCTGTATTTGAAGGACAGATAGATGCAGAAGCCCTAGAAAAATGATTAACTCTGCTAGAAGGTTATTTCTCCGTTCACAATTTTTCCGACAAAGAAAATATCACCTTCGCACTCCTTAAGGATCTCCCTCATGTCAAACATTGGTGGGAAACTTACTGGGAGCAAATTTCCACAGAGGACTATGGAATATATGGGGCCGATCCCACTTGGGATTGTTTTGTGGATGCGGTAAAGGAACAATATTACCCTGTTGGCAACTATGAGGACCAGTACATGAGATGGACCACACTATGGCAAGAGAGGGGCCAAGTAGTTCCAAAGTTCACCAACACCTTCCATACCTTGTGCACCATTATGGGTATCAAAGACTCCAAGCGACATTTGGTTTTGAAATACGATGGGGATCTACATAGATACATCCAGACTGAAATGGATTTTTTGGACATCTCATCACTCGGTGCTTCTTATCGATATTCTGTTAAAATTGAATAGCAATTTAAGCACTAGAACAAATGGGAATTCGGGTCTGCAAATCCACAATAGCCAAAGTATGACAAAGATGGCCCAAACAAACAGTCTCCTGAAAATCAGTCCAAGACATCGGAAAAGAAGGGTCACGGGAAGAAAAAGAAGGACAATAGAAAATGGTGTGATTTACACAAAAGCCCCTAGAAGAACACCGATGAATGTCACTCAAAATAGTCATTGGTGGTTGAGATCAAAGACAAGGAGCCAAACCCTGATTCAGAATATGATACTGAAAATAATGGTAAAAGACAGATCATCGACATGGACCCCACTGCTATTGTCACGACCATAACAATTCAACTAGAAGAACCAATAGATTTAGAAGAGGGGGAGTGCCTTTTTCATTCACAGATGTGGGTGAAGGGGAACCCGCTGCATTTTATTGTTGATAGCAGAAGCCAGAAAAACCTCATCTCAGCAGAGGTTGTTAAATAGTTGGGATTGTCGACAACACCACACCTACAACGATACAACATTGGGTGGCTTCGATAAGGATGAGATCTTCGTGTCAGCCAACAGTGTCGATTGTCATATGACATCCAACCCTTCAAGGATGAGGTATTATGTGATGTTGCCCCACTGGATGTCTGTGATGTTCTCTTGGGCCAACCATATATTTGGAGATGCCATGTTGTTGATGAGTCTCGACCCCGTAGTGTCATTGTTACCTTGGGGGGTCATCTCTACAGAATACCAGACATAGTTCCAACTATTGTTCCACGTAAAAAGTGTCGCAAGGTAGTATCTCATATTGAAAAATTCAGTTTCTTCACAAGTTGTTCAAAAGGGGAACATAAGGACACTGCAACCACTACAACCTCGCCCCATGCACCTTCTATCCAACAGAAGCAGGTCGACAAGGTTGAAAAAAAGCACAAAGATTCCTTCTACACACCTTCCTCTCATGTAGCTCGACTTGTTGAACAACCTCAGCTTCAACAAGTTCATTGTAGACTTCCACAAACTAAGCAACGCAACATCTCCAACAATACAAGCAGCTCACCAAGATGCAGATCCAGCAAAAGATTTTCCCTCTCACTTGGGAACTCAATGCAATGGAGGCCATTTCTTCCTAAATAAGGAGGATTGATCTAGGTGGATATCGGTGGCCGCCCACCTTTTCCAACTGGCTCAAAACAGCTTTCTGGCAATTTTGGGAATTTACTATTTTTAGCATGTTTTAACTTCTGGGGCCATTTTGAGGGCCTAAATGAAGGTTTTTCAAGATCAAGGTTCTCAATGATATCCAAATGCATGAATGATCCCCCGGAATCAATCTCCTCGATGATACCTTTCCAACGAGCTATCATACGCCTAAAACGGAGATCGTATGCAAAAGTTACGACCTCGGGAAGTTGATGTACTAACTTACCCAAACAGGGCCCACATGACTTTTGGCGCTTCATCTCCTAGGGTCGGGTTTTTGGATGTCTAGGACTTTTGGCATTCCTGTTTATTGTGAAAATGCCTTCAGAGCCTCATTGAAAATGCCTTTAGAGCTTCCACCATTCTAGCGAGTCTTTCACTCTGTATTTTTACAGTCTCTGTACATTTCTTTGATTAATAGAAATCGTGTATTACTGTATATCTGTGTTTATGGTTGCATCTCTGATACATTTTTGTTATATTATTGAATATCTGCAATATCTCTGTGCATTTCCTTATTATATCTCCGCTCTCATTTTGTGCCAAAAATAATACGGATCAGTGGTATCAGAGCAGGCTGCTCTTGATCATTTTCTTCAGTGCATGTCCCCGAAGAGGTCCGAGTATAGCAAGTTGGGTCTCAAGCTTGTCTCTCTTGAAGACAATCTCTCTCGTACACCCAAGAAACCCTCAATGGCAGAAGAAAATAAAAATGATGAAGCAGACGATCCTATCAATTTGTTGCTTGAGCAAGCTCTCAAGCAATAGAGGGACAAAATGATGGAGAATTTTTCCCACATCCTTCAATGCCTGCCGATAGCATCAGATGCATATTCATCAAGAAACCAATTTGGTGGCACCTCTCCTTTCAAGGTACAATTTAACTTTGATATTCTTGTATTTGAAGGACAGATAGATGCAGAAACCCTAGAAAAATGGTTAACTCTACTAGAAGATTATTTCTCCGTTCATAATTTTTCCAACAAAGAACAGATCACCTTCGCACTCCTTAAATCTCTCCCTCATGTCAAACATTGGTGGGAAACTTACTGGTAGCAAAGTTTGACAGAGGAGTCTGAAATATATGGGGCCAATCCCACTTGGGATTTTTTTGTGGATGCAGTAAAGCAACAGTATTACCATGTTGGCAACTATGAGGACCAGTACATGAAATGGACCACACTATGGAAAGAGAGGGGCCAAGCAGTTCCAGAGTTCACCAATACCTTCCATACCTTGCGCACCAAGCTGGGTATCAAAGACTCCGAGCGACATTTGGTTCTGAAATACCATGGGGCTCTACACAGATACATCCAGACTGAAATGGATTTTTTGGAGATCTCATCACTCGGCACTGCTTATCGATATGCTGTTAAAATTGAGCAGAAATTTAAGCACCAGAACAAACGAGAATTCAGGTCTACAAATCCGCAACAACCAAAGTATGACAAAGATGTCCCTAACAAACAGTCTCCAGAAAACCAGTCCAAGACATAGGAAAAGAAGGGTCATGGGAAGACAAAGAAGGAAACCGAAAAATGGTGTGATTTACACAAAATCCCTTGGCACAACACCGATGAATGTCGCTCAAAACAGTCATTGGTGGCTGAGATCAAAGACAAGGAGCCAAACCCTGATTCTGAATCTGATTCTAAAAATACTGGTAAAAGACAGATCATCGACGTGAACCCCACTGCTATTGTCGTGACCACAACAATTCAACCAGAAGAACCAACAGATTCAGAAGAGGGGGAGCGCCTTTTTCATTCACAGATGTGGGTGAAGGGGAACCCGCTGCATTTTATTGTTGATAGCGGAAGCAAGAAAAACCTCATCTCATTAGAGGTCGTCAAACACTTGGGATTGTCGACAACACCACACCTCCAGCCATACAACAGTGGGTGGCTTCGGCAAGGATGAGATCTTCATGTCAGCCAACAGTGTCGATTGTCATACGGCATCCAACCCTTCAAGAATGAGGTATTATGTGATGTTGCCCCACTGGATGTCTGTGATGTTCTCTTGGGCCAACCATATATGTGGAGACACCATGTTGTTTATGAGTCTTGACCCCGTAGTGTCATTGTTACTTTGGGGGGTCATCTCTACAGAATACCAAAGGTAGTTCCAACTATTGTTCCACCTAAAAAGCATCGCAAGGTAGTATCTCATATTGCAAAATCCAACTTCTTCTCAAGTTGTTCAAAAGGGGAACAGAAGGACACTGCAACCACTACAACCTCGCCCCCTGCACCTTCTATCCAACAGAAGTAGGTCGACAAGGTTGAAACAAAGCACAAAGATTCCTTCTACACACCTTCCTCTCATGTAGCTTGACTTTTTGAACAGCCTTAGCTTCAACAGGTTCATGGCAGACTTCCACAAACAAAGAAAAGCAACGTCTCCAGCAATACAAGCAGCTCACCAAGATGAAAATCCAGCAAATGCTTTTCCCTCTCCCCTGGGAAATCAACAGAATGGAGACCATTTCTTCCTAATGAGGGAGGATTTATCCAAGTGGATATCGGTGGTCGCCTACCTTTTCCAACTGGCTCAAAATAGCTTTCTGGCAATTTTGGCAATTTACTATTTTTAGCAGGTTTTAACTTTAGGAGCCATTTTGAGGGCCCAAATGAAGTTTTTCCGATATCAAGTTTCTCAATTATATTTTAAGTCATGGGTGAGAATGAAAAATGAATCTCCTTGATGATACCTTTCCAATGAGCTATCATACGCCTAAAACGGAGATCGTATGAAAAAGTTACGACCCCGGGAAGTTGATGTACTAACTTACCCAAACGGGGCCCACATGACTTTTGGCGCTTCATATCCTAGGGTTAGGTTTTTGGATGTATAGGACTTTTGGAATTCCCGTTTATTGTAAAAAGGCCTTCACATCCTAATTGTAATCATCTTATTGTGAATGCGAGTAGCCATCACATCTCTTCTTAGAGATAAGCTGCCACCATTCTAGCGAGTCTTTCACTCTGTATTTTTACAGTCTATGTACATTTCTTTGATTAATAGAAATCATGTATTACTATATATCTTTGTTTATGGTTGCATCTCTGATACATTTATGCTATGTTATTGAATATCTGCAATATCTTTGTGCATTTCCTTATTATATCTCCACTCTCATTTCATGCCAGAAATAATCCGGATCAGTGGTATCAAAGCAGGCTGCTCTTGATCATTTTTTTCAGTGCATGTCCCCGATGAGGTCTGAGTATAGAAAGTTGGGTCTTGAGCTTGTCTCTCTTGAATACAATCTCTCTCACACACCCAAGAAACCCTCAATGGCGTAATAAAAGAAAAACGACGGAGCAGACGATCCTATCAATCTGTTGCTTGAGCAAGCTCTCACGCAACAGAGGGACAAAATGATGGATAATTTTGTCCACATCCTTCAACGCCTGTCGATAGCATCAGGTGCATCTTCATCAAGACACTACTTTGGAGCCACCTCACCTTTCAAGGTACAATTTAACTTTGATATTCTTGTATATGAAGGATAGATAGATGCAGAAGCCCTAGAAAAATGGTTAACTTTGCTAGAAGGTTATTTCTCCGTTCACAATTTTTCCGAAAAAGAAAATATCACCTTCGCACTCCTTAAATCTCTCCCTCATGTCAAACATTGGTGGGAAACTTACTAAAAGCAAAGTTTAACAGAGGAGTCTGGAATATATGGGATCGATCCCACTTGGAATTTTTTTGTGGATGCGGTAAAGGAACAATATTACCTTGTTGGAAACTATGAGGACCAGTACATGAGATGGACCACACTACGACAAGAGAGGGGCCAAGAAGTTTTAGAGTTATCCAATACCTTCCATACCTTGCGCACCAAGCTGGGTCTCAAATACTCGAAGTGACATTTAATTCTTAAATATTGTGGGGCTCTACACAGATACATCCAGACTGAAATGGATTTTTTTGACATCTCATCACTCGGTGCTGCTTATCGATATGTTGTTAAAATTGAGCATAAATTTAAGCACCATAACAAATAGGAATTCAGGTCTGCAAATATGCAACAACCAAAGTTTTACAAAGACGGACCTAACAAACAGTCTCCCGAAAACCAGTCCAAGACACAAGAAGAGAAGGGTCACAGGAAGACAAAGAAGGACACCGAAAAATGGTTTGATTTACACAAAATCCCCTGGCACAACACTGATGAATGTCACTCAAAACAGTCATTGGTGGATGAGATCAAAGACAAGGAGACAAACCCCGATTCAGAATCTGATTCTGAAAATACTGGTAAAAGACATATCATCGACGCAGACCCCATTGCTATTGTCGTGACCACAAAAATTCAACCAGAAGAACCAACAGATTCAGAAGAGGGGGAGCACCTTTTTGATTCACAGATGTGGGTGAAGGGGAACCTGCTGCATTTTATTGTTGATAGAGGAATCCAGAAAAACCTCATCTCAGTAGAGGTTGTCAAATAGTTGGGATTGTCGACAACACCACACCTGCAGCCATACAACAGTGGGTGGCTTCGGAAAGGATGAGATCTTCATGTCATCCAACAGTGTCAATTGTCATACGGCATCCAACCCTTCAAGGATGAGGTATTATGTGATGTTGCCCCACTGGATGTTTGTGATGTTCTCTTGGGCTAACCATATATGTGGAGACACCATGTTGTTTATGAGTCTTGACCCCGTAGTGTCATTGTTACTTTGGGGGGTCATCTCTACAGAATACCAGAGGTAGTTCCAACTATTGTTCCACCTAAAAAGTTTTGTAAGGTAGTATCTCATACTGAAAAATCCAACTTCTTCTCAAGCTGTTCAAAAGGGGAACAGAAAGACACTGCAACCACTACAACCTCGCCCCCTACACCTTCTATCCAATAGAAGCAGGTCGACAAGGTTGCAAAAAAGCACAAAGATTCCTTCTACACACCTTCCTCTCATGTATCTCAACTTGTTGAAAAAACTCAGCTTCACAAGGTTCATGGCAGACTTCCACAAACTAAGCAATGCAATGTCTCCGGCAATACAAGCAGCTCACCCAGATGGAGATCCAGCAAATTCTTTTCCCTCTCCCCCAGGAGCTCAATGCAATGGATACCATTTCTTCCTAAGGATGGAATATTGATCCAGGTGGATATCGGTGGTCGCCCACCTTTTCCAACTGCCTCAAAATAGCTTTTTGGCAATTTTGGCAATTTACTATTTTTAGCAGGTTTTAACTTCTGAGCCATTTTGAGGGCCTAAATGAAGGTTTTTTCATATTGAGTTTCTCAATTATAGTCGAAGGCATGATTGAGTCATTAAAATGAATCTCCTCAATGATACCATTCCAACAAGCTATCATACGCCTAAAACGGAGATCGTATGCAAAAGTTATGACCCCGGGAAATTGATGTACTAACTTACCCAAACAGGGCCCACATGAATTTTGGCGCTTCATCTCCTAGGGTTAGGTTTTTGGATGTATAAGACTTTTCACATTCCTGTTTGTTGTAAAAAGGCCTTCAAAGCCTCATTGTAATCATCTTCTTGCGAATGCGAGTAGCCGTCACATCTCTTCTCGGAGATAAGCTGCCACCATTCTAACGAGTCTTTCACTCTATATTTTTACAGTCTCTGTACATTTCTTGTATTAATAGAAATATTGTATTACTGTATATCTTTGTTTATGGTTGCATCTCTGATACATTTCTGTTATATTATTGAATATCTGCAATATCTCTGTGCATTTCCTTATTATATCTCTACTCACATTTCGTGCCAAAAATAATCCTGATCAGTGGTATCAGAGTAGGTTTCTCTTGATCTTTTTTTCAATGCATGTCCTCTATGAGGTCTGAGTATAGCAAGTTGGGTCTCAAGCTTGTCTCTCTTGAATACAATCGCTCTCGCACACCCAAGAAATCCTCAATGGCAAGAGAGGAGCCAAGCAGTTCTGGAGTTCACCAATACCTTCCATACCTTGCACACCAAGCTGGGTATCAAAGACTCCGAGCAACATTTGGTCCAGAAATACCATGGGGCTCTACACAAACACACCCAGACTGAAATGGATTTTTTGTACATCTCATCACTCCATGCTGCTTATCGATATGTTGTTAAAACTGAGCAGAAATTTAAGCACCAGAACAAACGGGAATTCGAGTATGCAAATCCGAAACAATCGAAGTGTGACAAAGACGGCCCTAACAAACAGTCTCCCAAAAACCAGTCCAAGACACAAGAAAAGAAGGGTCACAGGAAGACAAAGAAGGACACTGGAAAATGGTGTGATTTACAGAAAATCCCCTGGCACAACACCGATGAATGTCGCTCAAAATAGTCATTGGTGGTTGAGATCAAAGAGAAGGATCCAAACCATGATTCAGAATCTGATTTTGAAAATACTGATAAAAGACAGATCATCGACGTGGACCCCACTGCTATTGGCACGACCACAACTATTCAACCAGAAGAACCAACAGATTCAGAAGAGGGGGAGCACCTTTTTCATTCATAGATGTGGGTGAAGGGGAACCCGTTGCATTTTATTGTTGATAGCAGAAGCCAAAAAAACCTCATCTCATCAGAGGTCGCCAAACAGTTGGGATTGTTGACAACACCACTCCCGCATCCATACAATACTAGGTGACTTCGGCAAGGATGAGATCTATGTGTCAGCCAACAGTGTCAATTTTCATACAGCATCCAACCTTCAAGGATGAGGTATTATGTGATGTTTCCCCATTGGATGTCTGTGATGTTCTCTTGGGCCAACCATATATATGGAGACGCCATGCTTTTTATGAGTCTCGACCCCGTAGTTTCATTGTTACTTTGGAGGGTCATCTCTACAGAATACTAGAGGTAGTTCCAACTATTGTTCCACCTAAAAAGTGTCCCAAGGTAGTGTCTCATACTGCAAAATCCAGCTTCTTCACAAGCTATTCAAAAGGGGAACAAAAGGACATTGCAACCACTATAGCCTCGCCCCCTGCACCTTCTATCCAATAGAAGCAGATCGAAAAGGTTGCAAAAAAGCACAAATATTCCTTCTACACACCTTCCTCTCATGTATCTCGACTCGTTGAACAGCCTCAGCTTCAACAGGTTCATGGAAGACTTCCACAAACTAAGCAACGCAACGTCTCCAACAATACAAGCAGCTCACCAAGATGTAGTTCCAGCAAATGTTTTTCCCTCTCCCCTAGGAACTCAAGGAAATTGAAACCATTGCTTCCTAAGGAGGGAGGATTGATCTAGGTGAATATCGGTCGCTGCCCACCTTTTCCAACTGGCTCAAAACAACTTTCTGGCAATTTTAGCAATTTAATATTTTTAGCAGGTTTTAACTTCCAGGGCCATTTTGAGGGACTAAATGAAGGTTTTTTTAGATTGAGGTTCTCAATGATATCCAAAGACATTATCTAGCCTCCAAAATGAATCTCCTAGACGATACCTTTCCAACGAGCTATCATACGCCTAAAACAGAGATCGTGTGCAAAAGTTACGACCCCGGGAAGTTGATGTACTAACTTACCCAAACGGGGCCCACATGAATTTTGGTGCTTCATCTCCTAGGGTTAGGTTTTTGGATGTCTAGGAATTTTGGCATTCCCGTTTATTGTAAAAAGGCCTTCAGAGCCTCATTGTAATCATCTTCTTGCGAATGCGAGTAGCCTTCACATCTCTTCTCAGAGATAAGCTACCACCATTCTAGCGAGTCTTTCACTCTGTATTTTTACAGTCTCTGTACATTTCTTTAATTAATAGAAATCGTGTATTATTGTATATATGTGTTTATGGTTTCATATCTGATACATTTCTGTTATATTATTGAATATCTGCAATATCTCTGTGCATTTCCTTATTATATCTCCACTCTCATTTCGTGCCAAAAATAATCTGGATCAGTGGTATCAAAGAAGACTGCTCTTGATCATTTTTTTCAGTGCATGTCCCCGACGAGGTCCGAGTATAGCAAGTTGGGTCTCAAGCTTGTCTCTCTTGAAGAAAATTGCTCTTGCACACCCAAGAAACACTCAATGGCAGAAGAAAAGAAAAACGACAGAGTAGAGGATCCTATCAATCTGTTGCTTGAGCAAGCTCTCACGTGACAGAGGGACAAAATGATGGAGAATTTTTCCCACATCCTTCAATGCCTGCTGATAGCATCAGGTGCATTTTCATCAAGCGGCTACTTTGGAGGCACCTCGCCTTTCAAGGTACAAATTAGCTTTGATATTTCTGTATTTGAAGGACAGATAGATGCAGAAGCCCTAGAAAAATGGTTAACTCTGCTAGAAGGTTATTTCTCCATTCACAATTTTTCCAACAAAGAAAAGATCACCTTCGCACTCCTTAAAGCTCACCCTCATGTCAAACATTGGTGGGAAACTTACTGGGAGAAACTTTCCACAGAGGAGTCTAGAATATATGGGGCCGATCCCACTTGGGATTTTTTTGTATTACCCTATTGGCAACTATGAGGACCAGTACATGAGATGGACCACACTATGGAAAGAGAGGGGCCAAGCAGTTTTGTAGTTAACCAATACCTTCCATACCTTGCACACCAAGCTAGGTATCAATGACTCCGAGCGACATTTATTTCTGAAATACCATGGGGCTCTACACAGATACATCCAGACTGAAATGGATTTTTTGGACATCTCATCACTCAGTGCTGCTTATTGATATGCTATTAAAATTGAGCAGAAATTTAAGCACAAGAACAAACGAGAATTCGGGTCTTCAAATCCGCAACAATCAAAGTATGACAAAGACAACCCTAACAAAAAGTCTCCCAAAAACCAGTCCAAGACACAGGAAAATAAGGGTCACGAGAAGACAAAGAAGGACACCAGAAAATGGTGTGATTTATACAAAATCCCATGGACAAATACTGATGAATGTCGCTCAAAATAGTCATTGGTGCTTGAGATCAAAGACAAGGAGCCAAACCCTGATTCATAATCTGATTCTGAAAATACTGGTAAAAGACAGATCATCGATGCGGACCCCAATGTTATTTTCACTACCACAACAATTCAACCAGAAGAACCAACAGATTCAGAAGAGGGGGAGTGCCTTTTTCATTCACATATGTGGGTGAAGGGGAATCCACTACATTTTATTGTTGATAGTAGAGGCCAGAAAAACCTCATCTCAGCAGAGGTCGTCAAATAGTTGGGATTGTCAACAACACCACACCCATAGCCATACAACATTGGGTGGCTTCGGCAAGAACAAGATCTCTGTGTTAGCCAACAGTGTCGATTGTCATACGGCATCCAACCCTTCAAGGATGAGGTATTATGTGATGTTTCCCCACTGGATGTATGTGATGTTCTCTTGGGCCAACCATATATGTAGAGACGCCATGCTGTTTATGAGTCTCGACCCTGTAGTGTCATTGTTAATTTGGGGGGTCATATCTAAAGAATACCAGAGGTAGTTCCAACTATTGTTCCACCTAAAAAGTCTTTAAAGGTAGTATCTCATACTGTAAAATCCAGCTTCTTCACAAGCTGTTCAAAATGGGAACAGAAGGACACTACAACCACTACAGCCTCGCCCCCTGCACCTTCTATCCAACAGAAGCAGGTTGACAAGGTTTCAACAAAGCACAAGGATTCCTTCTACACACCATCCTCTCATGTATCTCGACTTGTTGAACAGCCTCAGCTTCAACAGGTTCATGGCATATTTCCACAAACTAAGCATCGCAACGTCTCCAACAATACAAGCAGCTCACCAAGATGCAGATCCAGCAAATGCTTTTCCCTCTCCCCCAGGAGCTCAACGCAATGAAGGTCGTTGATTCCTAACAAGGGAGGATTGATCCAGGTGGATATCGGTGGCCACCCACCTTTTCCAACTGCCTCAAAATAGCTTTCTGGCAATTTTCGCAATTTACTATTTTTAGCAGGTTTTAACTTCCGGGGCCATTTTGAGGGCCTAAATGAAGGTTTTTCGAGATCAAGGTTCTTAATAATAGCTGAAGGCATGATTGAGCCCCCAAAATGAACCTCCTTGACGATACCTTTCCAACGAGCTATCATATGCCTAAAACAGAGATAGTATGCAAAAGTTACGATCCCGGGAAGTTGATGTACTAACTTACCCAAACGAGGCCCACATGAATTTTGACGCTTCATCTCCTAGGGTTAGGTTTTTGGATGTCTAGGACTTTTGGAATTCTTGTTTATTATAAAAATTCCTTCAGATCTTCGTTGTAATCATCTTCTTACGAATTTGAGTAGCCGCCACATCTCTTCTCAGAGATAAGCTGCCACCATTCTAGCGAGTCTTTCACTCTGTATTTTTACAGTCTTTGCACATTTCTTTGATTAATAGAAATCGTGTATTACTGTATATCTGTGTTTATGGTTGCATCTCTAATACATTTTTGTTATATTATTGAATATCTGCAATATCTCTGTGAATTTCCTTATTATATCTCTGCACTCATTCCGTGCCAAAAATAATCTGGATCAGTGGTATCAAAGCAGGCTACTCTTGATCATTTTTTTCAGTGCATGTCCCCGACAAGGTCCGAGTATAGCAAGTTCGGTCTCAAGCTTGTCTCTCTTGAAGAAAATCACTCTCGCACACCCAAGAAACCCTCAATAGAGGAAGAAAAGAGAAACGACGGAGCAGACGTTCCTATCAATCTATTGCTTGAGCAAGGTCTCACACAACAGAGGGACAAAATGATGGAGAATTTTGCCCACATCCTTCAACGCTTGCCGATAGAATCAGGTGCATCTTCATCAAGTGGCCACTTTGGAGGCACCTCGCCTTTCAAGGTACAAGTTAACTTTGATATTCCTGTATTTGAAGGACAGATAGATGCAGAAGCCCTAGAAAAATGGTTAACTCTACTAGAAGGTTATTTCTCCATTCACAATTTTTTCGACAAAGAAAATATCACCTTCGCACTCCTTAAGGCTCTCCCTCATGTCAAACATTAGTGGGAAACTTACAGGGAGAAAATTTCCACAGAGGAGTCTGGAATATATGGGGTCGATCCCACTTGGGATTGTTTTGTGTATGTGGTAAAGGAACAGTATTACCCTGTTGGCAACTATGAGGACCAGTACATGAGATGGACCACACTATGGAAAGAGAGGGGCCAAGCAGTTCCAAAGTTCACCAATACCTTCCATACCTTGTGCACCAAGCTGGGTATCAAAGACTCCAAGAGACATTTGGTTTTGAAATACCATGGGGCTCTACATAGATACATACAGACTGAAATGGATTTTTTAGACATCTCATCACTCGGTGTTGCTTATCGATATTTTGTTAAAATTGAATAGCAATTTAAGCACTAGAACAAACGGGAATTCGGGTCTGTAAATCCTCAATGGCCAAAGTATGAGAAAGACGGCCCAAACAAACAGTCTCCCAAAAACTAGTCCAAGACACAGGAACAGAAGGGTCATGGGAAGAAAAAGAAGGACAATAGAAAATGGTGTGATTTACACAAAATCCCCTGGCACAACACTGATGAATGTGTCTCAAAACAGTCATTGGTGGCTGAGATCAAATACAGGGAGCCAAACCCTGATTCACAATTTGATTCTGAAAATACAGGTAAAAGACAGATCATCGACGTAGACCCCACTGCTATTGTCGCGACCACAACAACTCAACCAGAAGAACCAACAGATTTAGAAGAGGGGGAGAGCCTTTTTCATTCACAGATGTGGGTGAAGGGGAACCCGATGCGTTTTATTGTTGATAGCGGAAACCAGAAAGACCTCATCTCAGCAGAGGTCGCCAAACAGTTGGGATTGTCGACAACACCACACCCGCAACCATACAACATTGGGTGGCTTTGGAAAGGACGAGATCTCCGTGTCAGCCAATAGTTTTGATTGTCATACGACATCCAACCCTTCAAGGATGAGGTATTATGTGATGTTTCCCCACTAGATGTCTGTGATGTTCTCTTGGGCCAACCATATATGTGGAGACGCCATGTTGTTTATGAGTCTCGACCCCGTAATGTCATTATTACTTTGGGTGGTCATCTCTATAGAATACCAGAGGTAGTTCCAACTATTGTTCCACATAGAAAGTGTCACAAGGTAGTATCTCATACTACAAAATCCAACTTCTTCACAAGTTGTTCAAAAGGGGAACAAAAGGACACTACAACCACTACAGCCTTGCCCCCTGCAACTTCTATCCAATAGAAGCAGGTTGAAAAGGTTGCAACAAAGCACAAAGATTCCTTCTACACACCTTCCTCTCATGTAGCTCGACTTTTTGAATAGCCTCAGCTTCAATAGGTTCATGGCAGGCTTCCACAAACTAAGCAACGCAACGACTCCAACAATACAAGCAACTCACCAAGATGTAGATCCAGCAAATGCTTTTCCCTCTCCCCCAGGAACTCAACGCAATGGAGACCATTGATTCCTAAGGAGGGAGGATTGATCCAAGTAAATATCGGTGGTCACCCACCTTTTCCAACTGGCACAAAACAACTTTCTGTCAATTTTGGCAATTTACTATTTTTAGCAGGTTTTAACTTCCAGGGCCATTTTGAGGGCCTAAATGAAGGTTTTTTGAGATAAAGGTTCTCAATTATATCTAAATAAATTATTTATCCCCCAAAATGAATCTCCTCGACGATACCTTTCCAACGAGCTATCATACGCCTAAAACGGAGATCGTATGCAAAAGTTACGAACCCGGGAAGTTGATGTACTAACTTACCCAAACGGGGCCCACATGAATCTTGGCGCTTCATGTCCTAGGGTTAGGTTTTTGGATGTCTAGGACTTTTGGCATTCTCGTTTATTGTAAAAATTCCTTCAGAGCCTCATTGTATTCATCTTCTTGCAAATGCGAGTAGTCATTACATCTCTTCTCAAAAATAAGTCGCCACCATTCTAGCGAGTCTTTCACTCTGTATTTTTACAGTCTCTGCATATTTCTTTGATTAATAGAAATCATGTATTACAGTATATCTATGTTTATGGTTGCATCTCTGATACATTTCTGTTATATTATTGAATATTTGCAATATCTCTGTGCATTTCCTTATTATATCTCCACTCTCATTTCGTGCCAAAAATAATCTGCATCAGTGGTATCAGAGCAGGTTGCTCTTGATCATTTTTTTTTAGTGCATGTCCCCGACGAGGTCCGAGTATAGCAAGTTGGGTCTCAAGCTTGTCTCTCTTGAAGAAAATTGCTCTCTCACACCCAAGAAACCCTCAATGGAGGAAGAAAATAAAAACGACGGAGCAGACGATCCTATCAATCTGTTGCTTGAGCAAGCTCTCACGCGACAGAGGGATGAAATGATGGAGAATTTTTCCCACATCCTTCAACGCCTACCGATAGCATCATGTGCATCTTCATCAAACGGCCACTTTGGAGGCACCTTGCCTTTCAAGGTACAAGTTAACTTTGATATTCTTGTATTTGAAGGACAGATAGATGCAGAAGCCCTAGAAAAATGGGTAACTCTGCTAGAAGGTTATTTCTCCATTCACAATTTTTTCGACAAAGAAAAGATCACCTTCGCACTCCTTAAAACTCTCCCTCATGTCAAACATTGGTGGGAAACTTACTAGGAGCAAAGTTCCACAGAGGAGTCTGGAATATATGGGGGAGCAGTCTGGAATATATGGGGCCAATCCCACTTGGGATTTTTTTGTGGATGTGGTAAAGGAACGGTATTACCCTATTGGAAACTATGAGGACCAGTACATGAGATGGACCACACTACGACAAGAGTGGGGCCAAGAAGTTTCGGAGTTCACCAATACCTTCCATACCTTGCGTACCAAGCTGGGTATCAAAGAATCCGAGCGACATTTGGTTCTGAAATACCGTGGGGCTCTACACAGATACATCCAGACTGAAATGGATTTTTTGGACATCTCATCACTCGGTGATACATATCTATATGTTGTTAAAATTGATTAGAAATTTAAGTACCAGAAAAAATGGGAATTCAGGTCTGCAAATCCATAACAACCAAAGTATGACAAAGACGGCCCTAACAAACAGTCTCCCGAAAACCAGTCCAAGACATAGGAAAAGAAGGGCCACGGGAAGACAAAAAAGGACCCCAAAAAATGGTGTGATTTACACAAAATCCCCTGGCACAACACCGATAAATGTCACTCAAAACAGTCATTGGTGGCTGAGATCAAAGACAAGGAGCCAAACCCTGATTCAGAATTTGATTCTGAAAATACTGGTAAAAGACAGATCATCAATGCGGACCCCACTGTTATTTTCATGACCACAACAATTAAACCAGAAGAACCAATAGATTCAGAAGAGGGGGAGGACCTTTTTCATTCACAGATGTGGGTGAAGGGAAACCCGTTGCATTTTATTGTTGATAGTAGAAGCCAAAAAAACCTCATCTCAGTAGAGGTCGTCAAACAGTTGGGATTGTTGACAACACCACACCCGCAACCATAGAACATTGGGTGGCTTTGACAAGGACATGATCTCCATGTCAGCCAACAGTGTCGATTGTCATACGACATCCAACCCTTCAAGGATGAGGTATTATGTGATGTTTCCCCACTAGATGTTTGTAATGTTCTCTTGGGCCAACCATATATGTGGAGACACCATGTTGTTTATGAGTCTCGACCCCGTAGTGTCATTGTTACTTTGGGGGGTTATCTCTATAGAATACCAGAGGTATTTCCAACAATTGTTCGACCTAAAAAGTGTCGCAAGGTAGTATCTTTAACTGCAAAATCCAGCTTCTTCACAAGTTGTTCAAAGGGGGAACAGAAGGACACTGCAACCACTACAGCCTCGCCCCCTGCACCTTCTATCCAACAGAAGTAGGTTGACATAGTTGCAACAAAAAACCAATGATTCCTTCTACACACCTTCCTCTCATGTATCTCGACTTTTTGAACATCCTTAGCTTCAACAGGTTCATGGCAGACTTCCACAAACTAAGCAACGCAACGTCTCCAACAATACAAGCAACTCACCAAGATGCAGATCCAGCAAATGCTTTTCCCTCTCCCCCAGGAACTCAAGGCAATGGATGCCATTGATTCCTAGGGAGGGAGGATTGATCCAGGTGGATATCGGTGGCCGCTCACCTTTTCCAACTGGCTCAAAATAGCTTTCTGGCAATTTTGGCAATTTACTATTTTTAGCAGGTTTTAACTTCCAGGGCCATTTTGAGGGCCTAAATGAAGGTTTTTTGAGATTTAGGTTCTCAGTGATATATGAAGGCATGATTGAGCCTCCAAAATTAATCTCCTCGGCAATACCTTTCCAACGAGCTATCATACGCCTAAAACAGAGATCATGTGCAAAAGTTCCGACCCCGAGAAGTTGATGTACTAACTTACCCAAACGGGGCCCACGTGACTTTTGGCGCTTCATCTCCTAGGGTTAGGTTTTTGGATGTCTAGGACTTTTGGCATTCCCGTTTATTGTAAAAATGCCTTCACAGCCTCATTGTAATCATCTTCTTGCAAATGCGAGTAGCCGCCACATCTCTTCTCAGAGATAAGCTTCCACCATTCTAGTGAGTCTTTCACTCTGTATTTTTACAGTCTCTGTACATTTCTTTGATTAATAGAAACCATGTATTACTGTATATATTTGTTTATGGTTGCATCTCTGACACATTTCTGTTATATTATTGAATATATGCAATATCTCTATGCATTTCCTTATTATATCTCCGCTCTCATTTCGTGCCAAAAATAATCCAGATAAGTGGTATCAGAGCAGGCTGCTCTTGATCGTTTTTTTTAGTGCATGTCCCCGACGAGGTCCGAGTATAGAAAGTTGGGTCTTGAATTTGTCTCTCTTGAAGACAATCGCTCTCTCACACCCAAGAAACCCTCAATGGCGGAAGAAAATAAAAACGACGGAGCAGAGGATCCTATCAATCTGTTGCTTGAGCAAGCTCTCACGTGACAGAGGGACGAAATGATGGAGAATTTTGCCCACATCCTTCAACGCCTACCGATAGCATCAGGTGCATATTCATCAAGCGGCCACTTTGGAGGCACCTCACCTTTCAAAGTACAAGTTAACTTTGATATTCCTATATTTGAAGGACAGATAGATGCAGAAGCCCTAGAAAAATGGTTAACTCTGCTAGAAGGTTATTTCTCCATTCACAATTTTTCCGACAAAAAAACGATCACCTTCGCACTCCTTAAAGCTCTCCCTCATGAAAACATTGGTGGGAAACTTACTGGGAGAAAAGTTCCACAGAGGAGTCTGGAATATATGGGGTTGATCCCACTTGGGATTTTTTTGTGGATGCGGTAAAGAAATAGTATTACCTTGTTGGCAACTATGAGGACCAGTACATGAGATGGACCACACTACGGCAAGAGAGGGGCCAAGCAGTTCCAGAATTCACCAATACCTTCCATACCTTGCACACCAAGCTGGGTATCAAAGACTCCGAGCGAAATTTGGTTCTGAAATACCGTGGGGCTCTACACAGATACATCCAGACTGAAATGTATTTTTTGAACATCTCATCACTCGGTGTTGCTTATCGATATGCTGTTAAAATTGAGAAAAAATTTAAGCACCAGAACAAACGGGAATTCGGGTCTGCAAATCCGCAACAACCAAAGTATGACAAAGACGACCCTAAAAAATAGTCTTCTGAAAACCAGTCCAAGACACAGGAAAATAAGGGTCATGGGAAGACAAAGAAGGACACTGGAAAATGGTGTGATTTACACAAAAGCCCCTGGCACAACATTAATGAATGTTGCTCAAAACAGTCATTGGTGGCTGAGATCAAAGACAAGGAGCCAAACCCTGATTCAGAATCTGATTCTGAAAATACTGGTAAAAGACAGATCATCGACGCGAACCCCACTGCTATTGTCACGACCACAACAATTCAACCAGAAGAACCAATAGATTCAGAAGAGTGGGAGCACCTTTTTTATTCATAGATGTGGGTGAAGGGGAACCCGCTACATTTTATTATTGATAGCGGAAGCCAGAAAAACCTCATCTCAGCAGAGGTCGTCATCTTCATAACTTTGTCTTTGCTTCTTTTGTAGTTTAAAAAATATTACTTAAAGATTGTAAGGTTGATCCTCTAATATATGTATAGACATGTCCAAACCTAATGTCTTTGGATATGATGTCGATCAATAAGCCTTTCATTCCTTCACTACCTTCCATTGTTATTTTGAGTATTCTCCATATTTTCATATGTATATGCAAGTAAAGAGGTTAGAAATTGACACATATGTGACCTATGCCCATTGATTTAGGTGGATATTCATTTGTTTAATTCACAATAAAATCCCCCCTTTATCTTTGATGCAAAGTCTCTCTATTATTAGGTTTACAATCTTATTATATTGTACTCTAATCTTCTTTTGGATTTCAAATCGGAGTTTTGTTTATTTGAATTTATGATAAATAGTGTAATTTACTTGGGGCGTGGCTTTGCCTTTGACTAAACATATCATCCTTTGGTCAAAATA
>ML814164.1:9369-28081 GCA_009831015.1 Picea engelmannii | reverse complement strand
GTGGCCTTCTTGGTCGAATTGCATGGTTAAGTTCTTAAAATCCATGAGAATGGGACCCAAAGTCCTTAGCCAGTCTGCACCCAACACAATGTCACAACCTCCCATGTCAATAGCAAACATATGGGATTTTAGGTGGTAGTCACTGATTTGGAGACACGCATTTTCACAGCACCCGCCACATTTCATAGAACCACCATTGGCAATCATGATTTGGAAATTGTTGATAGCATGGATGTAGCAATGGGTTTCTTGGGAAATACGGTGATGAATAAAATTGTGGGTGTTGCCACTATCAACCAGAATGATGACCTTTCGGTGCTTGATGTAATCGATTAACTTGAGGGTTTGGGGGGTAGAGAATTCGGTGAGAGCATTGAGGGAAATGATTGGTTCCACTTCAGGAGAGTTGGAGGGAGGGTTTATGTCAGTGATTTCTGGTGACTCAGGCACAAGGGGAGTTTCAACATCCTCTTCCGGAATATCTTCATAGATGGCCATAAAAAGATTTTTTTCCTTACATTTGTGGCCCAGGAAATATTTTTCATCACAATTATAACAGAGGCCTTTGAGTTGGGGTTCATCCATTTCAGCCCTGGTCAATTTTTGGATCTTTAATTGGGTGAAGGGAGTAGTGGGGTTTACTGGTTTAGGGCAAGGGATAAAGGAAGGCTTACGATTTTGAGAGGAAACAATTTGTTGTGATTCTTTAGCCTCCGCCCAACTCACAGGTCTAGCCATGAGGACATGGGCCCGAATCTCCTCCTTGAGACCACTGATAAAACACTCTCAAAAGAAAGCATCAGTCATGCCCTCTATTTGAAAAGCCAGGCGCTCAAATGCAGCTATGAAGTCTTCTACTGTTCCTAATTGTTTCAATTTTGTCAAACGACCCAAATGGTTGGTGTCAGTGTCAAAGAATTCATAAAGCTCAGTCACAAATTGGGTCCAAGCAATATACCCTTGACGGGAACTTTTTCTCCATTGCCACCATTGCCAGCGTTCTTGATCTAGATGGAGAACACCATACTGGAGTTTGGCCAAGTCATCTGTAATGTTGTAGAGAGAGAAATAATGTTCCATTTGGGTGACCCAACTAGTGGGGTCTGAGCCATCGAATTTGGTTACATCCACCCGCGGAAGGCATATGTCCCATTGAAAGTGATGGGGCTAAAAGGTATGGGAATGGGAAGAAATTTCACCTTCAGTCTTTGTATGTCCATCAGGAAAAGGGTCATCGGTAGGGATCTTTAGTTTGGTGCAAAGTGATGCAAAGACAGATTCAAGCTGGGTGGTCAGTTCTTGTTTGACTTCCTCCATTGTAGACTGCACAGATGCATTTGTGGTGGTATTAATGGATGTATCACGGGAGGCAATAGTAGCACTGAGTTATTGCACTTCTTTTTGGGTCTCTAGGAAACTAGATTGCAAGGTGTTGAAGCAAGACTCCAGTTCTTGGCTACGGGTATGGGCCATGAGGATGGGTGAATTGAAAAGGGAGCAGGCAGGGTCAGAATTTTTTGCAGAAAAATGATATGGATGAATGTGATAAGGGAGAAGAGATGAATCTAATGGAATAGGTCTCAAATAATGGTGAAAATTTTTCCAATTTTTTATATTTTTTATTACAGCTGCGAGGTTATACTTTGGTCTGAAGAATGTTGTAGTGTTGAAATCCCCAAATTATTAACTAGAAAGAAATGTGTATTTACTTGGCAACCCGAACACAGTTCTATGGCAATAGATCTAGCCGGTTTAAGTTGTTTATGTTTATGTTCTCC
This sequence comes from Picea engelmannii, assembly GCA_009831015.1. Lineage (NCBI taxonomy): Eukaryota > Viridiplantae > Streptophyta > Pinopsida > Pinales > Pinaceae > Picea > Picea engelmannii. Next base: position 26,303 of record ML814164.1, on the reverse strand, counting down.
AAGGATTAAGTATTCAAGGGTTCTACAGACAAGGATTTTCCCTGTGCTATAGCTCTTTGATATATGTGTGAGGTCCAACAGTAGTACTCAGCCCAATATCTCAGGGAACTAACTAATGAGGATAGATTGTACCCTTAGTCGTACTACCCAACTACCCAGGTACTAGAGAGTATCTTCCTGAGTGTTGTTCTCGATGACACTATAGAAGTCAGGCGGCTGATAGGTTTATCTAAAGAAGGCTTCAGGAAATCTAGGTTGATCCGTACACAGGTGATGTCTGATGCGCTACCACTCAAAGGGGTACCAACAGGGGTTACAAGGGTGGCCAACAAATGTGCGCTTAAGAACCACTTGTATTTCCTGCATGTATGAATCCCTCAACCACAGGTTTATGCATGTAACGATAGATCTTTGTGGCTTAAAGACGTCGGAATACGTCTCTACCTTGGAAAAAAAATACCCACAATTTCTGCCAAGAAAAGTGTTCTGATACCACTTGCAAGATACCAGATATAATAAATACGTAGAATAGAAATAAAATGCTAGAAATGGCAGAATAGCAGTAATATAAACAGCATAATCTCCACAATAACACATAAATAATATGAGAACAACAACTGAAATAGCACTTTGATTCAAAAAGCAATGTTCATAGGCCTCTTTAAGGGGGCAACCTCCAGTCAAGCAGTGCTTTGTTACAATAATCTCTAAGCTAGGGTTTTCATACCCTCTACCCTTATTTATACTAAATATATCTATTAAGAGAAGCATCTAGAGGAAGATCCTTCTAGAAGCAGAAGCTTCTATCAGGTCTTCTTACATCCACCTTATTCTATTTTATTGAAAGGCCTTATTAATATTGACCTTTATTACATCCAAATACATTGATCTACCTATGTGCGGGTTAGGACCTTAACATTGAGGAAGAAATTTATAAATAAACCAAGCATTCACATAGACCTCGATGGAAAGACCTACAATTCAAACAATCCCATGAAGTGTTTCCACTAGGGACAATTTTGTCTGTAGTTGATTTTGCAGAGAATTACACATTCGCTGCACAAAAAGAAATATAGAGTGAATATTATCATTATGATCAAGTCACTATATTTGTCCATGTTCTATATAGAAATGCTCAACGGAGTCTTGATAACATAGAAGGCACCAACGAGAATAGGCATGTTATTAAAGAATACCACTTTTATATAAGTGATGATCGAGAAAACGACAGACACACATTATGTACAACATTGTTTTGATAAATTTTATGATTCATTGAAAGAACACGGGATCGGATTCAATCGACATTGGATATGGTCAGATGGGTGTGTGGGTCAGTTCAAATATTCACAATCATTATATTGGTTGTGTCATCTTCATAAAAAAATCAAACATTACACATTGTTTGAATTTTTTTGAGATTGGTCATGGAAAATGAGAGCATGACGGTGCAAGGGCATGTGTAAAACGACCACTTCAAAGGTATAAAATGAACCCTCATGCTGATCGATTTGAATCCACTGATAAAGTTGTTGAATGGTGAAAAATTGCGCTAAGCCATGAAAATAATCCGTCAAGGGATGTACGCAGGTGTGTCTATATATACATGTTACACATGTACACAGGATATTTTTATTCACGTTTTCAAATTTATATTCAATCTTCAATCATTTTCTTGAGAGATTTCAAGTTAACAAGTTCTTGTCTTGTGCAGGTTTTTTTGGTATGTTGGAATCCAAGATGTAAATAGATCAATCCCATATGAATCCGGTACAATACATGGGACACAACGAGTTGAGGATGTTGATCATGAGCGAGGCTCATAGATCAGTTTACATGGCTCACCCGAGGGTTACGAAGATGAGGGCAGACCTTAAACCATTATTCTTTTGGAAAGTAATGAAGGCCGACATAGTCAACTTTGTGGCTAGATGTCTGGAGTGTCAGAAGGTAAAGGCTGAACATAGACACCCAGTAGGATTACTTCAACCACATGCCATTCTAGAATCGAAATGGGAAGTTATTTCGATGGATTTTATTGTTGGATTGCCACTGACGGCAAGGAGACACAACTCTATTTTTGTGGTAGTAAACACCTTGATGAAGAGTGCTCACTTTATTCCTGTGCATACGACGTATCAAGCACCTGACATAGCGAGAGTTTTCATCAGTGAGATTGTGAGGCTGCACGACGTGCCTAAGAAGATTATATCCGATCGAGGATCGGTGTTTACTGGGTGATTTTGGACGAGTTTCCAAGAGGCCTTGGGAACTCAACTTAAATTTAGTACTACGTATCACCCAGAGACTGACGGACAAACCAAACGAACGAACCAAACCTTGGAAGACATGTTGCACATGTACGCGATGGACCAACAAAAGCGTTGGGAGGAATTCTTCCTCTAGTAGAGTTCGCTTACAACAACAGTTACCAGAGCACCATTAAGATGGCGCATTTTGAGTTCCTTTATGGGCGACCATGTCGGACGCCCTTGAGTTGGGATCAGCTTGAGGATAGGGTCCTGGTGGGACCAGAAGCGATCCAATAAATGGAAGAGCAAATGAAAACCATAAGACAAAGGATTAAAGAAGCGCAGGATCGACAAAAGAGTTATGTCGATGTGCACCGAGTCGACCGTAGTTACGAGGTCGGCGATCGAGTCTTCTTGCGGGTTAAACCGCATAAGAGTTCGATCAAGTTTGGAAAGGGAGCTAAACTCTCTCCTAGATTCGTGGGACCTTTTGAGATTGTGGAAAGAAAGGGGCCCGTGGCCTATCGACTAGCCTTGCCTGATTCTTTGAGGCGTATGCACGATGTTTTTCAGGTATCTGTTTTGAGACATTATATTAGTGATCCTACACACATCATTGACATGAGTTCCTTGTAGGTATCGGACGAGGGAGCGCTCATGGTTGATCCGGTCCGCATCTTAGATCATCGTGTTTGAAAGTTACGACATCGAACAGTAGATCAGGTCAAGGTCCAGTGGGACAGTTATAGTCCGCACTCGGCGACCTGGGAGGACGCATATGATATGCGCCAATAGTTTCCATTTTTGTTTGATAGATAGACTTATGATACTGTGGTACTTTTATTTCGGCATTTATACTGAGAAACTTCAGGACGAAGTTTAGACCAAGAGGGGGTGTATGTAACATCTCGCTCTGGCGCACTGAGAAAACCTATTATTTGAGGACACTTGCTCGCAAGTGATATGGACTTTTCTGATGTTAAAACATTTATACTTGATTATGATGCGTTATGATAGATGACATGATGTTTTACTATTTGATGTAGACAGGTGATATTGACTCAGTTTTATTGAGTGTGCAGGGTTTTGGACCTTGAGGATGCAGAGGCATCGATGGAACCCCTTGGACTCTGGATTGAGTCAGGGAGTGTGCTATTTGGGTTGATTTATTTACTGTGATATTTCATTGATTTGATGATTTGACATTGACATGTTCTGACACGATTGTTGATGATGCAGGCTGACGATAGCTTGCCGACCAGACTCACATATGGAGTAAAGGGGCCACACACGATTTCCAGAGAGGTTGAGGGAGAGGGGTGGACAGCAGCCCTGCCACCGCCTACTAGCACTCCCGTCGTGGCTCAAATTGTAGGTTAATGATTAACTAGTTCGAGAGGATCCATGATGCCATGAGGGAAGACTGCGACAGTCACTCACGATGATTCTAAGGGGTGCGCAATAAAGCGGGGGCCTTATTCCTTAGAACCCTTAGTCTCCCACAAGTTCACCTGGTGGAGTGTTGACTCCAGGGGTTATATATGTCTACCAATCAGTCCAGTTGGCAAGTGGCACCCTTGGAGCACGTGGTGCATCCTGAAGGGCACGTCGCACAAAAGAAACACAAGAAGTGAGTGGCACCCTTGGAGCACGTGGTGCATCATGAAGGGCACGTCGCACAAAGGAAACGAACGAGGCGAGTGGCACCCTTGGAGCACGTGGTGCGTCCTGAAGGGCATGTCGCATTGATGTGGATGAAGGAAACAAGCCTAAATATCCCTAAGACAATAATGCCTTAATAAATTCTTAAAACGACACCCCTAAACAATTGTCGTCCAGTTAAAAATCTAAACCTAAGTCAAAAAAAAAAAACTTCTCTAAGATAAAATTTTCGTTTAACCTTAAGGAAAAAGGCCCTAACTCTAACTCTAAAAAGAGCCTAACCCTAATTCTAAATGAAATATCTCCTATGAATCTTGACCTAATCCTATACCCAAATATCATTATTAATATCAATTAACCCTAATAACCATTAAAATAATTAAGCAAAACATCATTATGAGATTTTAGGCTAGAGTTCGCACCTCAATGCAGTGCAAGGAGAATACGATTTTTAGAACGTACTTGAGCTCTAGTTCTTGGATTTATTAACGTTAACTTCATCCAACTACAACCAATATATCAACGGATACAAGATTTCATAATCTTTTTCAACCATTTAACTTTTAATGAACTCATAACCTTTATTCAAATTGAAACATAACTTTCTTAAAAATAAAAATACACATAAATACAGTTTTAGTTAACTCAGACAATAAATTTATTTGAAGGCCTCTCCTTCTTTAAACACAACCTTAATGAGAGTTCATTAACATATTGAAAGCATATCTCCCTTATGAACGCAATAGTTTTTCAAAAATTAAACTAATTTATAAATAAACGAATACCAAAAGCCATAGTTTTGATTGACAGAACGCATAACCATCAGTGAATAAATTGAATGCTTAAGGGACTAAACTATTTTCCTTAAAACTCATACATAAACTCAGATTGAACCAATGGTAATAAAATTATTTAACGAGCGGGAGTATAAAAAGTATGAATTTAAAAATAAAATGAAAAGATGCATTAGCGCATTTACCTTTTTAAGTTTTTTTTTTTTTTTTAAAAAGGGGAAAATAATTTTGGAGAAACGTGGGGGATGAGTGACACTTGTAAGATAGAGAATTTTTTAGAGGGTTTTCTTTTAAACTAAGTTAAATGTGATTAGGGCAAGAGGGGCTCTCAAAACTCGATAAAAGAAAGGGGGATGAGGGGGAAAATGAGAGGATGGGCTGTTAGGTATCATTATGCTACCGAATTTGGACTGGACTGATTGCTTGTGAGGAGTTGGGACTTTCTCAGCTGGGATTAGAGTGGTAGATCAGCCTTGGAGGTGAGCTGGGAAGCTAGGTATACTATCTGGACTGTGTGTGGCCCCTTTGCGGCTCGGGGGGCTAAGGGGGAAGCAGAGTACCCCTAGCATTGGCTGGGAGGTATCGGGGTAGTCTCTATGGTCTGTGAGCGGGAGCGGCACGGAGCAGGAGCGGCACTGAGCGCGTGGCAACTCTTGAAGCAGGCGAACGAAGGTACGCCCCACAGGTTGAATGATAATTTGTGTAGGATGTATAACTTAGACTTGTATGTGTATTATTGAGTTTGTAATGGTTTTTGTGTCTGAAAATTCTTACGGCAGGAACTTTTGTGTCTTTGGCATATTAATTTCTTTTAAATATCCTGAGAACTGTTGAACTTTAGGATAGAGGAACCCCTACAACTACAACCATTTGATCAGGGAAATTAATTTCTCTGTTTTAGGTTCAAACATTATATGCGCATTTTTTTTCTCTTCTAGCGCACCCTGCTCATGATGATTTGTTGTGTATAAAATCCTTGATTGATCCACCTGAACCTCGCGGACTACTAATTGTTTTTACGGCCTTGACTCATTTTCTTGTTGATCATATATATAAATGATCATTCCCAGGATTGCATGCACGAATCCAAGCTGAAAATGAAATTATGCTTTTTAAGAGAATCTGTGTTGAAATGGGGTTTTTGGTTTTAATAAATTTCAGGTTAAGGTGGGCTATAACTATCCTTGCACGTTGTTGAGCGTTTCGATTTTAATATGGGCGTATTGTCCATATTTATCTCTGCTCTAGCAGATTGATCTCCCTTACGCCTGAGTCTCTGTCTAATTCGAATTTTCCCACCGGTAAACTGTGTCGGCGCCCCTCTAAACCTTCCCTCGGGCTGTGGCACGTATGGGAATAGTGTTGAACCCTGGGCGCAAGGAATAACTTGTCCTGTGTAGACTCTTCTTCTCACCTCATTACATCCCCTTCGAGTAGTTAACCCGTGCACCTTTTTCTAGTCTGCATAATCCTTGCTGTTTAATGATTTTATGAGATTGATTATAAATCATTTTCCAGTTTCCTCTTCTGTATCATGTTTCTGGTTTTAGGATGCAAAAGTTTCGATTGCATGCAAGTAGCCATCGTCTTCCTTGGGCTCCAGCTCAAGTTAACTTGAAATTGTTTTACCTCCTTTATAATATGAAGTTTCATTAGTTTTCAGTTGAAAAACATTACTCTTTAAATTTAATTAATTTCTGTGTGTTACGATTTAAATGACCTTGCTGTTTACTCCTCGTTTTACTTTTACATGAATTCTTTGATCTACAATTTACCATTCAATTTAAGGTGAATCTGAATTTATGAAAATGTTATAGACTTTCATTGTGAGCTATGGGCAAAGCAGTCATATCTCGAGATTAATTATGTCCTGGAGCAATTGCCAAGTCGAAGGTTCAAGTGTTTTTGGTATCCTCGAGAACGGAGAACACAGAGCCCATTTGTGGCATTGACCGATCTGCTTCCTTTATTATATTTTGTTGTAGCTATCCGCCTTTATTACCACTGCAGATTACTGTAAAGGCCCCTACGGAATATTGCAGTCGGAAAAAGAAGGAAGAAATATGAATGTCCCCTGGTTGTGTATTCTTCAGTTGGGAGAATTTCACCCTTTATCAAATGAAGACTCTCCTTAAACCATTGCCCTTTTGGAACCCTGGACCTATGAAACTTTTTCCTTTGGTATGGACAAGATTAAATATGATGGATTTACACTAACTGCATAATTTCTATAAGCATTTAATAAACAACAATATGTTTTAATTAATCAAGCATTTACCTTTTCAGTTGACAATCATGCAGCATACCACTTGGGTTATTCCTTAATACATCAATCTACATTATTTATAAGGGAAACTTACCCTATTTTAGTCAACATTCATTAACAGCAATTCACTTATTTAGTTAGTATTTAATAATAGCAAGCTACTTGAGTTAGTTAATGTGTTAGTTAATGTTGATGCAAAGCAATGGAAGTTGATGTAATGGGATGTGAATGTGAGGTAATATAATTGTTAAAGGAATGTTGAAGTATTCATGTAATAGTCGTTAAAGTAATAATTGTTAAGTAATATGGGTGTAATGGTAATAATCGTAAAAAGGGATTTATGGTTTTATAAGGTAATAATTGTGAAAGTAGTTGTTGAAATATTACAATGGAATGTAATATATGGTAATGATTCTTAAAGTAAGGATTAGGGTAATGTGGTGAATGCTTATGTCAGTACTAACATTCAAGGTCAGTTAGTGTTAGTGGGTTCATCAATTGGTAATGATATCGCGGCTTAATTATTATGGTTAACAGAGAAGGTGCAATACGATGGTGATTATTGCAATGTCCTTGAACTAAGTACCTTAGGATTTTTAACCTAGTAAATGAGGGATGGAGATTAATTGGAATTACCCTATGTACAAGGTATTTGTTGGTTGATGAAATTTAAGGGAGCAGTTGGTCAGTAATCAATTACAGTTGGGTCATAGAGAATACCTTGTCTTAATTTGGTTAGTCATTGTTTGAGTCCTTTGATCTTGTGCCTTCCGTAGAGGAGGTGGTTGCTCTTTTAATTATTGTTCTGCCTGGTTGTTTAATTTCTTGCTTGGACTGCTTGTGTCGGGCGAGATGTAGACACCTCCATGTTCCTCAGAACAGTCGCCATCCCTGAGACCTTAAATGGTTAAAATCTATGGGAACCTGGTCTTGAGCGTTGATTATGTGTCTTGGAGGTCCTAACCATTGCAGGGTAGGACAGGTGGGTAGTCAGTCTTACTTATTGTCACTTGATTGACGTTAATGCATGTTGTTACCGTGGTACGTCGTGTGTCATCTTGCTGTGTTCATTTTGCTTGCGTCTTGTTCGTCGTCGGTTTACTAGTTTCTGCCTGAGCAGTTGGCCAGGAGCCTATCTGACCTTCTCTCTCTCCGGAGCAGAGGACTAAGATTAAACGCCCTGCTTTCCTATGCAGAAATAGTAAATCTACTATTATGGATTCTTATTTATGTCTATGGTCGTTTAATGCTTGCAGTTACTTGTTGTGCACCTTATGTCCTTTTTAGTGTGATCATTGGGTTGTGTCTTGTTAGTTGTTGGGTGGCAATGTAGAGTCAAGTGTGTCTGTTTACTTCTACACGCATGCACACACGTTTAAAAATAAATAAAAATTCACCTGTTATCAGAGTTGTTGTCGTGAGTGTGGAGGTTCTTACATTCGGTTATTGAAGAAGACATAGGTGATGAAAATGATCCTAAGCATTCTAACATTCCAATGAAAGTGATTAGAGATCTAGATCTGCAATTGGAAGAAGTAACCTTAAACCCTCATCTACAAATCACACCTTATCAACATGAAAGATCAGATGTTTTCCATGAAAGTTTTGAATTATCTATTGTACAGGAGGCAAATTTAGATGATCATATTATGTTGAAGAATTTATCACCAAAACAAAGTGAAAGTGAAGAGGAATGTCTTAAGAATACCATTGTTAAATATCATAGCCCAGGATATTCTTTTCATGTGCTTAGTTTTTATTCCTTTTACTCTTTATATCCCGATCTCTTCTTAGATTCTGGTGGATTTGATACTTTACCCACGGTATCTTACTCTTTTCCACCACAATCCAATCTTTTCGAGATGCCAAAATTTGGTGAAACTAATTCTAAGCATAATACTTATCAAGTCAGATTTGATGCTCTTTCACTTTCATCACTCGAATGGAAAAAGGACATGTTGCAAGATGATTTTACATGATTTATTTTTGAAAAAGACAATGCACTCATCCTTATGGAAATCGAATATTCTATATTGCATATTCGTTCTTTGATTAGTTTGAATTTTAATGTTTATGCTTCACATTTTGAAACGATCAATCTCATCAAAGGAAGCATTCAAACCAATAATCTAACCGATGTCATGAATCTTCTTATGATGTGTTCCCCATTGATATATCCATTTCATCAAAGTCATAGCTTGCATCCTAATTTTTATGACATGATCTTAGAATGGCTTGAAGATTTGTATCTAAAAAATCTTCATAATAAAGATAAAGTTGTGTTTGCTTTGTTTCTACCTAAATATCTAGGAAGTAAGCATCACATGATTTTTTTAGATCCTCCGTGTGAAGAAATTGATGAACACTTGGAGAATTGTCAAGAGGATGGGGAATTTCAGCTTTGGAAAATGGTTATGTCAGGTCCCCATAATATTGACAAGTTTTCCAAACTTACTTATGTTCTTCCATGCCATTATGACTCGTATCATGACCAGATTGCAGAATGGTTGGAGGATTTATACATCAAGAAGTTTCAAAAAAATGGTAAGGTCATGCTTGCTTTGTTTTTAAATGATGATGATAAAGGTAAGTATGATATATTTTTGTTATTTTTCGATATACTACCATTCTTGTTAGTAATAATTGATTTTGTTTCCATTGCAGGATGGGAGTTACTCCGATGGCTACATTGAAAGCATGACTTCACTTAGTATTTTTTATTTGTTTAATAGTTAGAGTAGGTTTTCTTTTAGTTTTATTTCTCAGTTTTTCTCTTTGTAATAATGTAGTTATGAACACAAGCGGGCACACCAAGAGAACCATAATATGAATGTTGTCAGGAATGTCCACTTTAAATATGTTTATCTCTTCTTTTCGTTGAATATTTCTTTTCAAAAACACAGTATCATCATGAAAATTTTAAATGGAAAGTAAAGAGATAAGTAAATTTAAATTATCAATTCAACCATGACCCAAGGTGCCACGAGTAGGACTGCACTCATCTTAATGAGGATTTTCCTATTTTTAGTCTCTTTTATTTTTAATAATAATGCTTGGTCAAAGTAACATCTTATGCATCACTATCTTAAGAAAAAAACTTGTTCACACGTGATATTTTATATGATTTAGTTCTTCCTTTATTTTACAGTGAGATGATAGTGGATACAAAAACTCAAGTTTATCTTTGGCCAAAATCATTTCCTAAAAAGTTTTCTTTTGTTGTTTTGATTTTTTGTACTTCTGATTTTGAATCCCATTAATAAAATTTGATTTGGTTTGTTGTGTGTGTTTTTTTTTTCTTTGATTGCTTTGAATGAGTTTCCTTCTTATCTGTCTTTTTGAATCAATATATTTCTAATCAAAAAACTATTGTCAAAGGAAGCATTTATTTTAAGATTTGTGTTTTTCAAGCAAATTGAAATAGTTCAAAGAGGTCCTAATATTACTCAGACAATTGATTTTTAAGTCAATTGTCACTCTCATTTTGTCCTCAGATTGTCTTTGTCAGAGTATTACACCAAAGATATGGTTTAAATCTTTGAGAACTACGATGATCTTTAAACTTTTTACCCCGTTCATATTCTTAAGGAATCACTTTTAAGTGCTTCCCCATTCTCTAGATGATTTCTTAAATGGAATATAAAATCTCTAAACCATGATAAAACTTCTAGTTTTGAAAGCAAATAAATAACATGATCAACTATTCACCTGTATTGCAATTAACCTCCAGTATCACCCCGCTCTCTTTGTCATCAAGAAGTCTATAATTCTAAATTACTATTTAAAAGTGGCATAAGAGGGTTGAAAGCACTTATGTGTGGGAAGTGTGTGTAAACCCGTCGGGGTACTGAATAAGCTCGCTGGCAGCGAGTAAATGCACACATGATGCCAAGACAACTTTGTCGGGGTATTGAACAGGCCTTCTAGCAACGAAGCAATGTCGGTTCGAGAGGTAGCAGGTATATGTTTTTAAATTAGTTTTTATGGAAGTATACATCATGTGGATACAACTATTGGATGGGATTAAAGCATTTGAGTGGGTTAAATGACATCCCTGTCGAGGCTATGGATGTCTGCTGGTAGCAGTGGCTCTGTCAACGGTATTGAAGTTCTTTTATAAACATTATGACTCTTTGATTAAGACATTATTTCAGGTTATAATCCCCTGCAAAGAAAATTCTATTGTCTGGTTATAACATTGAGCTTATCCTAATACCATATGGTCTGAGAGTGAATTTATTTCAGGGAGCTTAAACCATTTTATCAGTCTTATTATTTTCTTCCTAAGATAAAATCTTACCAGATCAAAGATAATTTCTTCACCTAGTAAGTCGCCATTTGTTGGGCCCCAACAACTCCCCTTATATTTTTACAAAATTTAAAGGGCCCCTATTAGAATCTTGATAATTAAAATGAGCTACAAAATCAACATTTTCAAATAGTTCTATGGCTTGGCTTGCTTTGAAACAAACTTAAGACATTCACTATAGTATGAAACATTCATTACAAGAGTATATGTCAAAAGTTAGAAACGAACATAAAAATCTCAATTTAAACAAAAACGTTAATTTTTATTAAATGTTTACTTTCGTTTAAATTATGATTATGTGTTCATTCTTTTGKTCATTARCAAGTTTGACTATTTTGAATAATGGGTTCAATACTTCATCAAATAATATCTTGGTTGGTTTATCATTTTCATGAAATCATTTGGTGATATTAATTAATTAAATTCTTTTTTCATTTTGCATCTCATTTCAAAATAATAATAATCAAAGAATTATCTATCGTTTGTTTGATTTTGTAAAAAACCAAAATTAATGTTTTTTCTCCATTAAATTGAAGCTTCTAGATCATATTTGAAAACAAATTATAAACAATGTTTGTTTATAAGTTATAGTTAGTTTAAATTCATTTTTTATTTTTCTAAATTTTGTTTTATTCACAATTTTTAGGTTATTAATTTAGGTTTTTTTTCTATTTCACAGGTTTCTATTATCAAATATTTGATACGGATCTGATCATGGCTTGATTTTATTATCCAAATACGTTCAATATGATTGATCCAAAAATAATTTTGGATTACTACAAATAATTTTATGAGCAACAACAGATAAAATTTAGAAAGGCGTCAAGATCAGACAGACGATTTTGCAGAACTGATTGCAGCCAAACCGTGAGGAATTTGAAGAAATGGATGAAAACACGGAACCAAAATGGACCCATTTACCTTCCTTGTAGAGATTTTCCCAAAAAAAAATGCACAATTTGAGAGATATTTGAGTCTCTTTTAGAGGCAAATTTCAGGTGGCGGAAATTAATAGTGATGCCCAGACTGTTCATTCATTTTATAAATATATGAGAAAGATCAGAGCCAAGGGGAAGAATTGGAGAGGAGGATTTTAATCCTTTCTCTTTTGTATATTATTTTTTTTGTAAACTTTTTATTTTTTTTCAAATGGAGTAATGGATGGTTGGAATCTTTAGGAGAATGGACGAGTATTTTCAAAGAAGAATATGGAATTCCAGGTTGCTTAATGGCTTTTGTCATGTGAGTAAAATGGTTTTATTTTTATTATAATATCTTCATATTCTTTGAATAATTGATTATGCATTGATTTAAATAGCTTTAGTCTTTTTTATCAATACATGGTTAATTATTATCATTTATGCATTAATTTTTTCAATCGTTAAAGTCTATTATCCAAACAATTTCTTCCAGGACTACAGAATGGACAAGTGATTCCAAAAACTTAATAGAACGGCATATATGCATTTTGGCTTTAGCCTTTTATTTATAATGTTGTTATTTATGTTTTTTTTAATCCTGTTACATGTGCAGGTCTGATATTTTTAGATTAAATGATCTGTGATGTGTAGGAGGTTTATATTATAAATATCATCTATCATTTGCTTCATCAAAATACAAATGCTGTGAATATATCTTTGATTTAAATAATGAGATTTATATTTGAGTTTTAAATTGAATAATAAAATGCATAGATTGCTTCCAGATTTATCTTGTTGTAATCATGTATAATTATGAGATCACAGGTTTATGTTTTTGTTTCCTTTTCTGTCATTAAAACCTAAGCTACCAATACATGTTCTGAATTTATTTAGAACATTCATAAGGTTCTGTTAGCGTCGGAAGTCACTCTTGGATTGCTTGTAGGAGCAGAGCCCGACACCCATCAGTTTAATGTCACGATTTGTTTATAAAGGGGTGACCGAATGGAGATAAAGACTCGAGGAGATATCACTCTAACTCAGAGACTGAGTCTAGCATGTATAGGACGAAGGAGGTCTTGATCTAAATTCAGCCAGTGGGTTGATTAAAAGATGAGCAGGTGGAATACTTGGTAAGGAAGGTGAACAAACAACTTTGGGCAACAGGCTTTCGGCAGTTTGCAGAAGAAAGACTCTGAATGCAAGATCCGCTTGGTTCAGGGTCTCAAGAAACTGAAAGGGGACTTGACTGGATCCTCCAATTCCAAGTCACTCAGCGCTGGGAAAATCACAAGAACTGATTAGAGACAGCGCAACCATTACAGTGATCCATTACAACATCATCCTATAACGGCTACAGCTCGACTAGATCCTCCAATTTCGAGTTTTTCTAACACAGTTTAACAAAGACGTAAAAGAAACTGGCATTCATAAGACAAGAAGTCTCAAAATTTCATACATAACTAGAGTATCAGTGCTTCATTAAAGCTTTACAACCGAGAGCTCTTCTCAACCATTGATGCCTACAAAAATACAAAAATTGAGTCTATATACTCAGGGAACTTCACCTCACAGAGGCGTATACAGTTACTCAAAGCCGGATGTCTCTTCAATCAAACTCATACTAATGCCTTCTTTTACGGGCCATCTTAACTAAGCATGGCTCTTGTTAGGTGAGTAGCTGAGCCATTAAGTGTTGAGCTAGCGTGCACAGACTTCTCTGTTGATTTGAAGACTTTATCATGGTGCCTTTGAGAAAATTGATACACAGGACCACCTCGGGCAGACGGCTTGCCAGAAACTCCATTCCCTTACTTAATAAATGAGAGGAAGTCTCAACCACCCGCTCTTGTCATCATTTACTTCAGACAAGTAGCAGTATGGCAATCGGATCCGATAGTGCTCGGAGACCACGACGATCCTCTCTGCAAATGAACTTGGTTCCTTCGGCCTTCTTCCTGCAACTCCTTGTTTTCCTCAAGTGACCACTGGCTGTGACCTTGTGCCTATCTTCAAAGGCGCTTTCGGCACCTTGCGTCTCACGGCTGGGAGGAGGCTGGTCTTCAATCTTCAAAGTTGCGAGGGGAAATGAGGCGAGGAGCCTAATCACACACCATGTGCCCCTCTGGATGGACGGCTGAGATCATCTCAGCAATACTGTGGGCTCGGGTCCTCGCGACCTCGCAATCTTGCTGGTTGAACCGTCGAGTTTTCTCCCTCCTATTTCGCGAGTCCTCGAGATGCGAGAATTCACCAGAATGTTGACTTTATCTCCAGCCAACGCGTGTCCACCTGTCGACCATGTGGTCCCACCTTATGTTCTGCCACACGTTCACACGAACTGCGACACTTCGCAACTCGCAAATCCTAATGCCAATACCTCGGGACTTCTAGTAGCGAGATCCTGAGGGCTTCTTCCACCTGTATTCCAACGGTCGAAATCTCGCAACCTCGCAACCTTGCGATCCTCGCGGCCAAGTCCTTGGGTATTTTCTTATGAGACTCCGATGCCCGAGTCCCCGATGTGGGTAATCTCATGACAAGCGTCCGCTCTCGAACCAACAGTCCAGATCTGTTCTTCTGTCGATCCGACGGCTGACACTGTTCACCCTTTATTTAAAACTTCTACGCTATACTTGGCGCGACTCAGTTGACTGCAATTACCCACTGACCATTGATATACTTCACGAAATAGACCTTGGATGCTGTCGATGACATTTTTCCCGCTCACTTGACCTACTACTTGGAAAAACAAGGATTCTCCTGTGTTGCGCTTGATCATTTCGTGCAACTTGCATACCCGAATGCTCTCGAGCTCATGACAACATTTATCGCTAACATTAGGCTCCATGGGGGATAGAGTCATCCCTGTGATGCTCTAAGAACTCCTTCTGTAGCTCCAGTCGCCTTTCTGTTGGGCTATGGAGTCACTTATTAGACCGAAAACATGCAAAAAGAAACTGAACAAAGAACTTAAAAGACAATATTTACAAATGGAGGAGTCGTCTAAGGCTCAAATAAAACATTTTTTCAGAAAATGTCCATTCATTGGGCTGTTGAAAACCTCTTCACCCTCCATATCCCGCAACCCATAGGTGTTGTTGGAGAAAATCTCAGAGATTTTGAAGGGGTCGATCCAGAGGGCGTCGAACTTGTTGTGCTTGCCTTTATCCTATCTAGGTGCGTCCCACTTAAATACCAAGTCCCCGATCTCGAACTCCTTCTTCCTGACCTTTCTGTCAAAAGCCTGTTTGATCTTCTGCTGATGACTGTAAGCTGTGTCCCTCACTTGTTCTCTGATCTGTTGCACTTCCACTATCTGATGGATTCTTCTGATCATATGATCAGGCTCTCCTTCTAGGTCTTGGAGGAACTTTGCCACAGATAAAGCGAGCTGAGTAGGGAAAACAACTTCCGTCCCATAAACAAGTTGGAAAGGTGAGATGCCCAGGGACTTCTTAGTTGTCACTCGGTCAGCCCACAGAGAAAATTTGAGTTTTGAATCCCAGGCCCTTTTATTGTCTTCCAATAATTTCTTAATGAGCTTGATCATACTTTTATTGGAAGATTCTGCCAGTCCGTTTCCTTGAGGATAATAGGGGGTAGAGTGAATCAGTGAAATCTCAAATTTCTCACAAAACTTGACTAGAGGCTCAGACCTGAAGGGAGTGGCGTTGTCAGTGACAATTCTACTGGGGCAACCAAATCGGGCGATGATGTCTTCTAGGAAACTGATAATCACTTTGTGGGAAGTGCTTCTGGTGGGAACAACTTCTATCCATTTGGTGAAATAGTCTGTTGCTGTTAGAATCCATCTGTGATGGTCGCTTGAGGGAGGATGAATTTCTCCGATGAAGTCCAATCCCCACTGCTGGAAGGGTGTTGAGACTACTATAGGATTTAATGGCAAAGACTTGAGCTGTTGCTTTCCTGAGAACTTCTGGCATTTGATGCAAGCTCTAATTTCTCTACAGACATCAATGAATAAAGTGGGCCAGTAATACCCAGCTCGAAGGATCTTATGGGTTGTGGTCTTCCAAAAATGATGACCCCCACAAAGGCCACTGTGGAAATCAAACGTAACTTTCTGGGCTTCTTGTGGGTCCAGGCACCTTAAAAATACCCCTAAAGGGTCCTTCCAATACAAAGTTTGGTCAATGAGGCAATATTTGACTGCCTTGAGTGTTGGTTTTGGAGCCTGATTATCTTCCTGATTCAGAGGTCCTTGCTTTCAGCCGTGTTTATACCCCATGAAGTATTTACACCCCAAAAGTATGTACACTCTTCCACGCGGGGGAGTGCAGAGGGGGGGTACCCCCTCTGCGGGGTCTGGGGGGTCCATCCCCCTGGATGGGGGGTCTGGGGGCAAGCGGGCCCCCAGTAGGGGTTCAGGGGCAGCATCCCCCGATGGGGGTTTGGGGGTGAAGCCTCCGAAGCAAAAATTGCCTTGTAAAAGTATATTGTAATTTCATTGTAAATCTGGACCGTTCATTATAAGGTCGCAGATCTAACGGTAGAGATTATGTTAGGATTTTTTGCCCTAGAAGGAAACCCTCTTTTATGAGGAAAATGTATTACAGCTATGGAGGAGGGTGAATATTGTATTCTGAGAGAGGAGATTGTGAGAGAAAGAAGAGGAAGTTACAGCGGGTTTTGCTGTAGGTTGTATCCCTTCATTTGCTGGATAATAATAAAGGAAGGACCTGGCAATTTCTCTGGTGGACGTAGCCC
>ML814163.1:97396-113108 GCA_009831015.1 Picea engelmannii | reverse complement strand
TTAGTCTTCATAAAAAAAAAAAAATTCAAAAAAATATTGTAATTTAAGTTTTCTTACATTCTTCCTTTTTAATTTCTCTTAATTTCTCTTAATTGATGTTACTTG
This sequence comes from Picea engelmannii, assembly GCA_009831015.1. Classification (NCBI taxonomy): domain Eukaryota; kingdom Viridiplantae; phylum Streptophyta; class Pinopsida; order Pinales; family Pinaceae; genus Picea; species Picea engelmannii. The sequence continues at coordinate 113,003 of ML814163.1, read as the reverse complement.
AATTTTATCATAATTTAATTGGCATGAAATAATAATAATTAACAAAATAAAATCACATTTAATTAAATTTTATTATGAGAATTTTGGAAAAATATTGTAATTTGAGTTTTCTTACAATCTTCCTTTCTAATTTCTCTTAAGTGATGTTACTTGAATTTTATCATAACTTAATTGGCATGTAATAATAATAGTTAACAAAATAAAATTGCATTTAATTTAATTTTATTATGAGAATTTTGGTCAATATTGTTTAACAAACAAGATTTAATGTACAAATATATTTTTCTTTTAATTTTTATTTTTCATTTTTATATCCAACAAAACTTTTACTTACACCTTATTAATACAATCAAACTTTTACTTACACCTTCTTAATACAATCAAAATTTTATGTTTCCTTAATTTTTTAATATATAATGAACTAAAAGAAAACTTAATCATAATTTGCATCATTGTTTTTAACATGTTAAAGTTCTCTCAAACATATATAAATAAAATTATATGATTTTTTTAACATTGAGAACTCTTAAAATAGTTTATTATATATATAGTAAGTTAATCATGTAGCAAATGAATTCTTTTTTTGGCACAAATTTGATAAGAATTGGGTAGAAATTTTAGGCATGAGAAAAATTCTACCATGATTTAAGATCCATGTTTGGGGAAAAAATGTCCTTAGGATTTTTTCTCAATTATGATTCGACCTAGATCATCAAAAATTTGATCAAAGTTCCAAATGGATATGAACTTTGACGTTTTGTTTCACCAGATCCTGACAACTGGAAGGAAATTTGTGACAAGATTAAGCTTTGAAATATTAGAATAAGATCTAGATTAATGGGAAACACAATTATAACATAATGAAGGATGAACAAGACAAACTTGAAGAAGATATTCAATATTAGCTTTGGTTCATTAATACAATAACATTTGTCTCTTTTATAGAGATTGCAAATGGTTATAGGATCTAGCTAATTCTTATTAGAGAAGAAGTGGTTTAGTGATTATGTCAACCATCATCCAATAATCTCTATTAATAATTTAATGTCTAATAACTAGTTACAACTCGTCATTATTACATAAATAAGCCTTATAATCTAACACCCCCTCTTGAGGCTTGTAACACTGAAAGACAAAACTCACTAAAAGAAAACACACATTGATTGAACACAACTAAAAATAGGACCAAACATTCTTCAAAAGTTTCATCTTTGAAAACAATGCTTGGACTAGTAAGTCTCCTCCACTATTGGACTATTGAACAACTATTTTTCCTCCACTACATCCCTCCCTATCTTCAAAGCGTGGACCTTATTAAAACATGAATTATTCATCAAAGTCTTCACCATTGTGATGTATCCGATGGATCTTTAGTAATGAATATATTTACTAATTATTTAAGATTCCCTTTGAGAATATCATCGACGCATATTTTACAACTAATTGTTGTATGACACATTTTTATGCAGTAGTAACATTCTATCCCCCTCATCTTTAGTTGATTTGTTACAATTGTTTCATGAGTAAAATGCCATCTCAGGTTCAATATCACCTTTTGTATCTCTTGCAATGGCTCTCTTTTGTTTTCCATCTAAGAGTGCAACAATCATATCTTCTAGACTTTGAGAAGGCAACTAGCTTATAATTAAAATAACATTGATCTATTTAGACGATAGACTATTTAACATAATGGATTTGGTGTCCTCTTCATCTACCGCAACCTTGACTTCTACTAGCTATTTGAGAATATATCTCAAATTGTTTATGTGGCTAGACATAGTGACTTTAGTTGACATCTTAAAATTGAATAATTGTAGCTTCAAAGAAAACTTTGTGTTCATCACTTGTGCTCCAAAAAATGCATTTGACGTATCACAGATTTCCTTGGATGATTTCTCCATATCTACATGATGAAACTCTGAACTTGCGAGAGAAAGGTCAATGATGGATTTGGATTTATCATCTCTACTCGTCCATTCAAGTAATTCATTTGGATTTGTCAGTGATCACTCAATCCCTTTTACTACTCCCAACAAAGCTTTGTTCATTAGTTGCAATTGGATTTTTACTTTCTAGGTTTGGAAATTGAAACTAGGGTATTTCTCTAATGGCATTTCCATGCTTAACATCCAAATGAGAAAAATAAAAGAAAAAACTACTCTACTGCTTGATGTGAAAACTCAAATCTATCAAATTATTTATGTCAAGATGTAAATGTTGAAAATAAACTAACTATTATAAACCTCAATGTTTATATCTCACTCCTTTGAATTTGGAATTATAGTATGGAAATCAATGTATGGATGCAATTGAATTGATTTGTTTCTAGTATGATGTATACAATATATTTGTGTTTGTATTTAGGGAATTGGTGTTTTATGTCTATTCTTTTGTAGATGTCATGAATCATGCAAGCCACAACAAACAATACTTCAAGCCCACCTAATCAATCAAGAAACAATCAATCAAAATATTAGTGTTGAGGTGAAGGTCTACTTTGCTTGCCTTTCAATGCTCAATCTGCTTATAAAACCAACCTAGAACCTCTTCTTTCAACATGCAGATTGTTGCAACAACCATCCTTTTTGAAAAGAAACTGAACCCATCAATAAATTAGGAAATGATCAACTATGTCTCTAAATAATTAAATGTGGACATATTATTGGTTTTAATATGGTTGTTCCAAACAAAATCATTGCTCCCAATATTTAAATTTGGTGGATGTCTCTGATTTCACTAGATGGGTCTTTAAATTTGGTGGATGTTTCTTATTTCATTGGATGGATATTTAAATTTGGTGGTTGTCTTGTATTTGAATAGATGGATCAAATCTAGCACAAGTCAGATTGCATTCTTGAATCAACTAGATCAAATTCTTATGTGTCGGATATGTAATAAGGGCTTGACATTTCCTTGTTCATGATATGTAATACTTCCTTCTTTTCAATCTCGACCTCTGATCTTGCAGCTCTCACACCATATCATATAAGAATAAGACCTATATTAATGGGAGGCATAATGATAACACAATGAATGAGATGAAACTGAAGAAAATATTTAATATTATCTTTGATTCATTAATAAAATAACATTTGTCTATTTTATAGAGATTGCAAATGGTTATAAGATTTAACTAATTCTTATTAGAGAAGAAGTGATTGATTGATTATAATAATCACCATCCAACAATCTTTACTAATAACTTAATTCCTAATATCTAGTTACAAATTAACATTATTACATAAGTAAGCTTTATAATTTACATGAAACATATATGGAAGTTAAATCAAGTGAACCTAGCCTCTGGAAATATGATAAATTGTAGATTTATAAATACTTAGCAATGTCTCTTCTTTTAATAGGTAAATATGGGACACTTAGCAAAATAACAAGGCAACAAGCCAATTTCAAGGGATTTAATATGGATGAATATAAGCTTTATATAGCTTGTAGAGTATAGTGACTCATGAACATTATCTAGGTAAGTGATTTTTTTTTCCTCTTCCGACAAGAATATCCATTTAAAGTAACATTTCATCTATGAGGTCATAATTTTTAAACTTTGTGGCTTTGATACCATTTGTAATAGTCTCAGTGTAACAAATTTATTGTAGGGTTGTTACTCAAAGGATTTATCTCTCTAAACTCAATATAAAATATTAACAAACATAATTCTTTTCTTTATATATGTTAAAACAAAGATACTACATAAAGAATTGAGAAAACAACTAAACAACTTAATATTCATTTATATCCAACTAGATTTTATGAGGTTTAGCCAACTAGTGTGAACCAATCTTCAACTCTAATAAAAACCATAAGGAAATCACACTCTAAGGAAGATTTTCCTCCCAACCAATGAAAACACTAGGAAAATAGTGATGTCTCCTTGTGCAAGGCCCCAACTCAATGAGAATATTAAGTGGCTTACTCACCTAAGACTCATCTCAAGAAGAAAACACTATGCCCAAGCAATGGTGGAAATTGACCATAATCTCAAAATTAACACAAGCAATTGTGTGATGGAGAGACATCTAGCTACAACACCACATTTTCTCTTAGGGATTTGTTGAAACCTCAACTAGCCCCAAGTATTTAGACTTGCCCCCCACCCCACCCCCTAAATTTTTTTGCAAGCCTCATCAAATAAACTCTACTCTCTTGATTTTTTTTATTGCTCTTTATTGATAATTTTATGTTGTTATTGAAACGCTCAAATGAGGATGTTTCTAACCTTCACCTTTGGACTGCAATGATTTTCATGGAGCCAGGTTACATCGTGACTAGGTTTACCTTTATTCTTTGGTTTTTAACATTCCTTACAATAGGTGCATTGCATGTTAATGCTTTATTTTTTATTTGATTAAGGTGGCTCTAACTTGTTGGACTCTTGTATTGCAAATGAGCCTAAGTGACATTGCCGTGAGTTTAGAGATGGAAAGTAGCTTCATCCTTGTAGAAACAATGGAAATGAAAGCAAGCACTAGGTGGTTGATACAAGAAAAATGCATTTGTCCATAATCCTTGACAAGCATGGGTGCATATGAAGTGATTTGCAAAAAAGGCATAAGTATGCAAAAAATTATGTTTCACAATGATGACGAGTTGTGTTTGGAAACATAATGAAAAATTCCAATGATCTGCATCATTGCATGCCTGAGTTGATGGATGTTAGGAATATAATTACCAACTTGACAAGAATCATGACCTCAAAACGAGAACTCTAACCCTATAAACCCATGTTTTTTGGTCAAAAACACAAAAATCAACCGCCATTTTGAAAAGTGGTGCTACCCTACAACACCCTTTTTTAGGGTTAAAATTACAACATTTTGCAACCATGGACCTAACGGTCTCATAATGTTTTTTTTGTTGACTGGGGAAATCAACAATTAGTCGGGCATGTACTCGCGTGACACACGATCGTTTTATCCAACTGCTACCACTATAACCCTAGGCATGCCAACGAGACCCCTCATGCGGCACACAAGGTTAGTCGAGGGTTTCAAACCGGTGACTTTACATATCAGAGTGCCTTAACATTACACTCTATCACCAATTGTTCTACACCCCAGGGCTATTTAACGATCTCATAATGTTACCTTAAAATCAACCTTAGAATTGAAATTGGTGCTATCAACAACACCATTTTTTTCAAGGTTAAAATTGCAACTTATTTGAAACCATGGGCTCAATAACTGGTATTGTTATAACACAAATCTTAAAATCAACCTCTAAATTGAAAAGTGGTATCTTGGTAGCACCCCTGTCTTTTCTAGTGCTACAAACATTAAAGTTTTTTGAAATCATAACCTTGACAATTAATACCTTTGAAATCAAAATATTAAAATCAACCCTTGCGTCGAAAAAATGTTATATCAATAACACCTTTTTTTTAATCTTGAAATTGCAATATTTTTAAGATCATGTAAAAACAAATAAATATAGAAAAAAAAAAGATACCCAAAAATACAAAAAACATATATCTTTTTAAATTAATTTAAAATAATATTTTACACACCTTTCCTTAAAATAAACTTCTTCAAAATATCCCTCTATATAACCAATTTTAAAAAATACTAAAAATATATCCATATATAACCAATTTGAAAAAATATAATTGGTAAAAATACTAAAAACAAATTTTAACTAGAATTGAATAAAAAATAATACATAAAATTACAATTAATTTAAAAAAATACAAATACAAAAAATAAAATTAAAAGAAAAAAACAAATTTAAAAAAAGTGAAGAAAACATTAGAATTTGTTTCTTGTCTCAGGTGAGGTGAAAATTTTCGGTGGGAGGATTCCAAGCATAAACGCCACCCTAAAAAAACAACTTATGTTTGATTCAATTAATTTTTAATTTTCATGTTTTAAAAGTTTTTTTTAATTGTATTTTAATGCATTTATTTTTTTTGGTCCAATTCTAAATTTAAATTATTTTTTTCAAACTGCTTTTAAATACAATTTATTTATTTAAAGTTATTTTTTATTTTTTAAAATAATTTAGGGAGGGTGTAACAATTTTTTTTTTAATATTTAAAATTGATATATTAACTTTTCTTGGTTTCAAAATTATTATAATTTTCAGCTTTTAGAAAAGTAGGTGATATTGATAACACATTTTTTCAATGGAAGGATTGATTTTAAGATTTTGGTTGCAATGATACCAATTGTTAAGGTCATGATTCCAAAAAGGTTGTAATTTTTTAGACTCGAAAAAATTTGTAGTGCTACTAGGAGCACCACTTTGCAACTCAGTGGTTGGTTTTAAGATTTTAGTTGCAAGGGTACTAGTTGTCAAGTCCATATTTTCAAAGAATTTGCAATTTTAACCTCGAAAAAAATGGCATTGTTGGTAGCACCACTTTTCGATTCTATGGTTGATTTTAAGGTAAAATTATGAGGTTGTCAATGCCATGGTTGCAAAAGGTGGTAATTTTGACCCCCTAAAAAAGGTACTACTAGTAACACCACTTTTCAAAACGAGGGTAAAAATAGTGACTAAATGCGACCTCTAAAAAAACTAGAACTCTGAAGAGATGTCGTTAAATCTATAACTATGTTTAGGTTCCAACGAGAACACTTGGGGGTTTTACATGCATGTGACGATTGGAATATAAGGTTTACTTTGTAATAAAATCACATTCATAAGTTGAAAAGAATCACCTAATGTGTAACCCTATATAAGGAGGTGAATTCCAGTGTAATAGGTACTCAAGTATTAGATAATATCATAGTATGTTTTTGTGATTGGTTCTTTCATCAACCTTATGTAGGGTTTATTGATATTGATGTTATAGATCTATTTGTATCATGGTGTTAGAGTATGGAGATCTCTAATGTCGATTTTAAGAAGATCTATGGAAATCAGATGAAGTTTATCACCATGCAAACTGCATCTTAAGGAGAGAATTGCTCATCATATTGAAAAATATATGGCAAAGTTACTTAAGTACAATTTGTTTCATCCCATAATATGAGAATAAGGGTATTGCTTTAGATAGGTAAATGGTTTGCAAGTATATAGAGGGGCCAAATTTAAACATAGATTATTGTTTATATTTTTCATATACTTGGGTTTACAATTGTGAATTTATTTTCAGAATAAATTTTTAGCATATTTGGGTTTTCAAATCAAGCAAAGTGTAGGTTTTCATATTTCTCTATTAGGACTTTAGGCATTGAAATATTGTTAGAAAAACATTTTAGTCACAATTTCCATACCTTGAAAGTGAAAATCCAAATGAAACTAATAAACAAGAACCTATGAGTCCCCGGGGTGTAGGGCAGTGAGTGATAGAGTGTATTGTTAAGGCACTCCGTTATGTTAAGTCACCAGTTCGAAACCTCGACTTACCTTGTGTGTTGCGTATGGGGAATTGTGGGTACACCTGGAGGTTATAGTGGTAGCATTCAGATAACACGACCCCATGTCACATGATTACGTTCTCGACTAGTTGTTGATTCCGCCAGTCACAAAAAAGAATAAACAAGAACCTATGGGGAATAGTAAAAGGGACTAAGCAATCACCTACATATATCCAAATAAATTATTGGAATGGAAGAGCATAGATAATAAATCCAAAGCTATATTTGGCCTTTCTCTCTCTCATAATTAGAGTTACATCATGTAGATTTGAAAAAATCATCCAAGGAAATCTAGAATAATATGAATAAATTGATTAGAGTTGTTGGTTGTGGAGCCTGATTATCTTTCTGATTTAGAGGTCTTTGTTTTCAGCCATGTTTATACCCCATGAAGTCTTTACACCCTGGAATACTATACACCCTTCCATGCGGGGGAGTGCAGGGGGGACTTGTCCCTCCCGTGGGGTTCGGGGGCGAAGCCCCCAAAGGAAAAGTTGCCTTGTAAATGTATATTGTAATTTCATAGTAACTCTAGACCGTTCGTTATAAGGTCACATATATGACAGTATAATTTATGTTAGGGTTTTTTTCCCTAGAAAGAAACCCTCTTTTATGAGGGAAATGTATTGCGACTATGTATCATTGCAAATATTGTATTCTTAGAGAGGAGACTGTGAGAGAAAGAAGAGGAAGTTACAACGGGTGTGTTGTAGGTTGTATCCCTTCATTTGCTGGATAATAATAAAGGAAGGACCTGGCAATTTCTCTGGTGGATGTAGCCCACACTGGGTGAACCACGTATACATGTGTCTCTATTGTATTGTGTATCTTCTGTGTTTTATTTCCACATTTGTTTTTATTTTATTGCTTCATGATCTTGTTTTTCTAACAACTGGTATCAGAGTGAAAGGTAACTTGCAGGAAAAGAGGGTTCATGGTTCAAGTGGGAGCAATGGCAGAAGATGAAAAGTTTAGGGTTGAGAAATTTAACGACCAACACTACTAGTTATGGAAGATGCAGATGGAAGATTATTTATATCAGAAGGATCTATTCCTACCATTGGGTGGAATAGAAAATAAGTCGATAGAAATGAAGGACGGAGAATGGGAGGTTCTTGACAGAAAGGCACTAGGAACGATACGACTAAGCTTGGTAGTGTCAGTGGCTTTCAATATTTCGAAAGCAAAGACAACAAAGGAGCTGATGGATGCATTGGCTAAACTATATGAAAAACCATCGGTGTCCAATAAGGTATTTCTAATGAAGATATTATTTAATATGAAGATGTCAGAAGGTGGGTATGTTGCAGATCATTTAAATGAATTTAATACGGTAACTAATCAACTAAGTTCTGTAAAAGTGGACTTTGATGACGAGGCCAGGGCTCTTCTAATATTGTGCTCATTACCAGGAAGTTGGAACGACTTGGTCATGGTTGTAAGTAAATATGCCTTTGGTTCAAACACTTTAAAATTTGATGATGTTGTTGGTGTTATCATTAGCGAGGAAATGTGATGGAAAAGCACAGGTGAGACATCAGGTAATGCGTTAAACATGGAGAATAGGGGAAGACAAAAGGATAGAGGAAAGGGATCAGGGAACCACAATAATTCTAGGAAGGGAAGATCCAAATCCATACTGGGAAATATAGAGTGCTATAATTGTGGGAAGAAAGGACATATGAGGAAAGACTACAGAGCTCCAAAGAAACAAAGAGATGGACAACATGAGAAAAATCAGGAACAAATGTAACAGGTGATGTGTTACAAGATGCTTTGATTCTTTCGGTAGATAGTATTTCTGAGTCTTGGGTAGTAGATTCAGGGGTTTCATTTCATGTCACACCCCATAAGAAACATTTTCTAGATTATGTTCAAGGTGATTTTGGACATGTTCATTTGGGTGATGATGCACCATGCAAAATTGTTGGAATGAGAAAGGTAAAAATAAATCAAAGGAATGGAAACCAATGGTTTTTGAAAGAGGTAAGACATGTTCTAGATCTAAGGAAAAATATAATTTCAATAGGGCAGTTGGAAAGTGAAGGTTGCATATCTATATTTATAGATAAGATGTGGAAGGTCACCAAATGATCATTGGTGATAAAAAATGAGAGAAGGTAGGTACATTGTATTTATGTACTGGTAATACTGACTCTTATATCTCTTTAGCTTCTAGAGGAGTGGATGTAACACTGTGGCATCATAGGCTTGGACACATGAGTGAGAATGGGATGCAGACACTTCACAAAAGAAATTTGTTTCCAAATCTTAAACAAATTGATTTGGATTTTTGTGAACACTGTGTTTATGGAAAACAAAAGAGAGTCAGATTTCTTAGAGTTGGAAAAGAAAAGAAGAGTGAAATGTTAGAGCTTGTGCATACAGATGTATGGGAACCAACCTAGGTATCATCTCTTGGTGTCTCTCATTATTATGTTACTTTTATTGATGATGCAACTAGAAAAACTTGGGTTTATTGCATTCAACAAAAATATAATGTTTTTGATACTTTTAAGAAATGGAAAGCTTTAGTTGTGAATGAGACATGAAAAATGTTGAAGTGTCTCAGATCAGAAAATGGAGGTGAATATTGTAGCAAGGAGCTTGATGATTATTATTCATACCATGGGATTCGTAGAGAGAAGACAGTTCCAGGAACACTACAAGAAAATGGTTTCTTAGAAAGGATGAACAAGACAATCATGGAGCGTGCAAGGAGTATGAGATTGCATGCTGGTTTTCCCTTACGATTCTGGGCAGATGTTGTAGATATTGCTATTTACTTAATAAACAGAGGAACTTCAAGCTCTTTGGATGGTGGAATTCTAGAGGAGGCATGGATAGGTAAAAAGGTAAACTATTCTTTTTTGAAGACTTTCGATTGTGAAGCATTTGTCCATATTGATAAAGAAAATAGAACAAAGCTTGAGGCAAAATTCAAGAAGTGTATCTTTATTGGATATGGAGTTAATGATTTTCGTTATCGCTTATGGGATTATGAAAATAAAAAAATCATTAGGAGTAAAGATGTCATATTCAATGAGAAGGTCATGTACAAAGATCAATTGTAGGGAAAGATACAAGAAAAAGAAAAACCAGAATACATAGTGCTTGATGAGATCACCGAATTAGAAATTCCAAAGGTACCAGAAAATCAAAATGTACAACAACAGGAGGAGCAAGTACCTCAAACTCCTGCAAGTGTTGTTAGAAGATATACCAAGTTAAGTAGACCCCATGAACGATACTCTCCTTCATTGTATTATTTATTGTTGACTGATTCTGGTGAACTAGAATGTTATGAAGAGGCAATGCAGGTAGACACCAAAAAGAAGTGGGAGAAAGGTATGAAGGAGGAAATGGATTCTGTGGTAAATAACCAGACTTGGGATTTGGTTCAGTTTCCTACAGGAAAAAGATCATTGCAGAATAAATGGGTTTACAAGTTGAAGGAAGAAGATGGAGAACAAAAGTGGTACAAGGCTAGACTTGTTGTAAAGGGGTTTGCACAAAAGAAAGACATATATTTTGATGAAATGTTTTCTCTTGTTGTTAAAATGACTTCAATTAGGACTATTTTAAGTCTTGTGGCAGTAGAAGATTTTCATCTTGAACAGTTAGATGTAAAAACAACTTTTTTCCATGGAGATTTGGAGGAAGAGATTTATATGCAACAACCACAGAGGTATGAGGTCAAAGGGAAGGAGAATTTGGTATGCAGGTTGAAGAAGAGCTTGTATGGCCTAAAGCAAGCTCCAAGGTAGTGGTATTTGAAGTTTGACATGTTTATGACAGAACAAGGTTATAGTAGATGTCATTTTGATCATTATGTTTGTTTTAAAAGGATAGAAAATGGAAGTTATATTATCTTGCTATTGTATGTAGATGACATGCTTGTTGCAGGGTCTAATATGAAGAATATAAATGTACTCAAGAATAAATTAGTTAATTCATTTGCGATGAAGGATTTGGGTGGTGCAAAGAAAATCCTTGGTATGAGAATAACAAGAGACAAGAAAAATAGCAAATTGACATTGTCTCAGGGTGAGTACATAGAGAAGGTGTTGGAGAGGTTTAGAATGCAGAATGAAAAACCAGTTAATACACCTTTGGCCATCCATTTCAAATTAACTAAGGAAATGTGTCCCAAGACACAGGAGGAGATAGAATACATGTCCAGGGTCCCTTATTCATAAGAAATTTGCAACTTGATGTATGTGATGGTTTGCACAAGACCAGATATTGCACATGCAGTGGGAGTTGTGAGCAAGTATATGAACAATCCAGGTAAAGAACATTGGGATGAAGTAAAGTGGATTCTTAGGTATTTGAGAGGTATTGCTACTCATGCATTACTTTTTGGAGATTCAAACACTGTTCTACAAGGATACGTTGATTCAGATATGGCAAGTGATAAAGATAACAGGAGGAGCACCACATGGTATGATTTTACTATAGGTGGAACACCAATAAGTTTCATTTCAAAACTGCAAAAGGTTGTTTCACTTTCAACAACAAAAGCAGAGTATGTTGCTAGTACAAAGACTATTAAAGAAATGATTTAGTTACATAGGTTCATGGAGGAATTGGGAAAGAAGCAGGAGAATAGTAGGTTGTATTGTGACAATGAGAGTGCCATTCATCTTGCAAAGAACTCAACCTTCCATTCGAATACTAAGAATATATAACTGAGGTACCATTTCATATGATCTATTTTGGAAGATGGACATTTGAAGTTGGAAAAGATACACACTAGACATAATCATGTAGACATGTTAAAAAAGAGAGTAACCAAGGAGAAATTGAGTTCCTACTCAGTTTCAGCTGGTCTTCAAGCATGAAGGTGAAGATGAGAAATTTTTCAGGTCCAAGAAGGATCATAGTCCAACAAATACAACAATGGTGGAGTTGTTGAGACCAATCTCTAAGTGAGAGATTGTTGGTTGTGGAGCCTGATTATCTTCCTGATTCAGAGGTCTTTGTTTTCAGTCGTGTTTATACCCATGAAGACTTTACACCCTGAAAGACTATACACCCCTCCACGCAGGGAGTGCAGGGGGGCTTACCCCTCCTATGGAGTCCGGGGGTAAGCAGGCCCCCGAAGGAAAAATTTCCTTGTAAATGTATATTGTAATTTCATAGTAAATCTGGACCGTTCATTATAAGGTCGTAGATCTGACGATAGAAGTTATGTTAGGGTTTTTTTCCCTAAAAGGAAACCCTCTTTTATGAAGGAAATGTATTGTGGCTATGTATCATTGCGAATATTGTATTCTGAGAGAGGAGATTGTGAGAGAAAGAAGAGGAAGTTACAACGGGTGTGTTGTAGGTTGTATCCCTTCATTTGTTGGATAATACTAAAGGAAGGACCTGACAATTTCTCTGGTGGATGTAGCCCACACTGGGTGAACCACGTATATCTGTGTCTCTATTGTATTGTGTATATTCTACGTTTTATTTCCGCATTTGTTTTTATTTTATTGCTCCGCGATCTTGTTTTTCTAACAGGATCAAAACTGATAAATGAAATCTCTCTAAAGCTAAAATTATTTGGATTTAATATGGTTGATAAAGTCAATATGTCTAGCCACTTAAACAATCTAGGTTCTCTCACCAAACAATTAGCAAAAGTCAATGTTATGGTAGATGAAGAGGATGGAAAAGCCATTTTGTTAAACAATTTGTTTTCTGAATATAACAATGCCATTTGTATTCTCAATCAAATGTATTCATAGACTCTAGAAGACATTATTTCATCTCTCATGGCCAAAAGAAAGAGAAAAATCATAGAAGATATGGAAGGTGATCTTCAACTTGGGATTGCATTCTACTCAAGAAACAATTGTAGAAGACCAGATAAAGACAAAGGGGAGATTGAATGCCATTTCTAGAAGAAAATGGGTCACACAATCTGGAACTGTAGAATTCGAGCTAATGATATTCTCAAGGGAAAGCTCAAAGACAAACCAAATGTAGCCAATGTAGCCATTATTGAAGACCCATTGGATCTTGACAGTGGTGATGGAATGATTGAACAACATATGTCTTCCATATTTTAAGAAGCCCACACTTTGAAGACGGGAATGGATCCAGTGTAAATGAACCTCAACATGGATGATTTCCTAGATAGTTCGAGAGTTTATGGATCTTGGGATTTATACTCTTATGAGGGTCATAAGGCAACTTGATGGAGCATTATGAATGTAGCTAAACATGGATGCTTGTCCAATAATTTGGGAGAGTCATAATTTAGGAGTTCGATGAGGTGGAAACCGAGAACTTGGGAATTTGACTCGAGGGCTGCACTTTTATGAGGGTTTACAAGGTAGCTTGATGGAGCTCTATTTAGTCAAATAACTAGTCTTAATGGATAGGCTTCTAAAGAATGTTTGGTGTTGTCTGGTTATGACATTCTAATTTTCAATGAGCATGGTTTATCTTCAATTAGTATGTTTTTCTTTCAGTGCTTTAAACCTTAAGAGGGGGTGTTAGAATATAAGACTTACTTTTTTAATAAAGTCACTTTATGAATTTATGTTATAGTTTAAATTATACATTTATTCATTTTTTTTTCTATAAAACAATATTTCCCACATTCATAAATGAAAAAGTCTCACCTGTGTAACCTTATATAGGTACTTAAGTATTAAAAACTAAAAAAACTACGAAAAATAATAATTAAAATGGTTTATTTTTTAAGTTAAAAAAGTAAAAAAACATTATAAAAGAAAATTAAAAAATAAAATTAAAACTGAAGCATTTGTTCCACTATATAGTTGATATCAACCAACCATATCATTGACTTTTATTGTATTTTCATATTAGAAGAGTAATACTATTTTGTTTTTTCCAATAAAAAATGAATAATGCTTCAAATTTACAAAGATGTTTAAAGTTTATATATGTAAAGTTTAATTTTAAAAAGATGTTAAAATTGTATATATGTATTTTCAATTTTGTTTCTCATTTTCTAATGGAATATTTATGGATATTAAAGTTTCATTATTGTGTTAAATATATTCATATAATTATTAGCACCAATTAAATTAGCAATTTTAATATTGTAGTTGTTGCAATAGGAGAAACATTGTCCTCCATTCGACTTCAATTTTATTGAAATAAGATTTAAAATGTATAAATATCTCTATACATTGTGATCTAAAGTATCATTTTAATCTAAAATATTTTTTATATTTTTTTAATATATATTATTACAGCTCCCAAATTCAAGTTTCCTATAAATTTATAAATTTGAGGGAAACTTCAATTGATTCCGGATACTCTATCCATGTTCCCACTTTTCAAAAATTTGTACAACATAAAAAACTAAATTAAAATACAAAATTTGATAAAAAAAAAATTAAAATAAATAAAATAAAAACATGCATAAAAATAACACAAAAAACTTTAAGTGTGAAATAAAAAAATTTATACACAATATTTAAATTTGTTTTTTTAAATTATATATTTTATAATTTAAAAACATTAAAAAAATATTAAAAAAAAAAACACTTATCTAAAAAATATACTTTAAGACTAAATTAAACATAATAAAAAAATTTATTTAAAAAACCAATTTTAAAATAAATTTTATGAATTTGGACATGGGTAACGCCAAACAACACATATTCTTTTTAAACATTTTATTATTATTATTATTAAAATGGTTTCTTAGTTTAATTCTTTTATGAATTTGGACATGGGGCCATGTCCGTTATAGCGCCAAACAACACATTCTTTTTAAATATTTATTTATTTATTTTATTAAAATTGTTTCTTAGTTTAATTCTTTTATGAATTTGGACATGGGGCCATGTCCGTTATAGCGCCAAACAACACATTCTTTTTAAATTTTTATTTAATTTTTTATTAAAATTGTTTGTTAGTTTAATTTTAATGTTATTTTTTTAATTTTAATTTTAATTTTATTAAATTTGTTTTCATGTTTTTTTCACTTTCACTTTGTTAATTTTTATTTTTATTTTTTGTTTTTATAGTTTTTTGAAATTTATGTTTTTTATTTTATTAAATTTTGTTTGATTTTATTGTAAAATTGGTTTTAAAATTTTGTGTTTGATTTTATTAAAAGTTTGTTGTTATTATCTATATATTTATATATAGTGTTTAAAATATATTTTGTTTGAATTTTAGTTTTTTTTAGTTTAATTTTTAAAGTTTTAGTTTAAGATTTGTTAATTTTTTTTGAATATTTTTATTTTAGATATTTA